>JAPZPC010000108.1:0-127229 GCA_037952705.1 Haplographium delicatum
AAAAATTCAATTTAAAACTAGCTATAGTTTTCGGCAGCGCCCGCGCTTCTAGTTAAAAATACACAAAAAAAACCCCCCCCCCCCCCCAAAATAAGCAAAGGAAACTAGCCGCCCGCCGATATGTCTGCGAGATCTAGGCAGGCTCGCAGGCCGAGCGAGTATTTCCTCCCGAGGGATGGGATTGACCGCCAGGTTATCACGGCAGACTTGGCGAAGTATCTGGGGACGGATGCGCTTCTTCGGGTAGGGAGTTACGAGGTAGGGGCTTTGTTTACTTTCCCCTCGGTTTCTCTCCTCTCATCATCTCCCATTAATATTAGAACGATATATATAATAACAATT
The DNA here is from genome assembly GCA_037952705.1 of Haplographium delicatum. Classification (NCBI taxonomy): domain Eukaryota; kingdom Fungi; phylum Ascomycota; class Leotiomycetes; order Helotiales; family Hyaloscyphaceae; genus Haplographium; species Haplographium delicatum. The sequence continues at coordinate 343 of JAPZPC010000108.1, forward strand.
CGATAGAATCCTGACACTAGACAAGTTCAACAAGGATATTTCATCACGGCTCATAGGCCTCTGACTACCGTATGTACCCACCAATTCCTCTCTTCCCTCCTTTCTCTTTCTCTCCATCTCCATGTTCCTTCCCACACAGCACTGAAAGAGGAAGAAAAGATCACGTATTGAAAAATTATGAAATGGAAGTGGCTAACTCCAAAAACCAGGCCATGGTAGCAGATCTTAAAGAAGACAGCGAGCGCTTTGAGAGCGAGCGTCGCCTCAGAAGCTTTTCTTCTTGTACGTTCTTCCTGCTCTTTTGCTCTCCCTTTCCCTCCACATAAGCTCTCATTATGTCTATCAACCTATCTTCACACTGACATAAAAAAAACCAGACGGTCATGACTCCTCGGCAACTTATCAGAGCAGGCAATACCACGGACCCTCTGAGGCAAGCATGTATTCCACGGAGAGCATCACTGCCAGCGGCAGTGGCAACAGTGGCAACAGCGGCGATCTGTATGGAGTACAGAAGTATCCTGGGGGAGGATATCAGATTCAGAGTGCCAACCAATCCCTGGCTCAGAATCAGCCTCAGACTCAGGGAGCATACGTTCAGGAGAGCGCGTACCAAGGCCAGATGCAGTATTCTCCCGCTCAAGGACAGGGACAGGAGATTTTTTATCAGAGACCGGGTCCGGTCCAGTATTCTACTGTGTCCAACATGGCGCCAGTACAGACGCAGCTCCAGCCGGGGAGTGAGAGTTTTTGAGTAGTGGAAAGGAAGTGGTGAACGGTTTATTAGCTGTTCACTGTGGATTCTCTGTTGGTTCTTGGAGTAACGATGTTTTGGAATTTGTTCTGATTTGATTTTATGGATCTATCCATCTTTCGTTATGGGGCTGAAAGAGACTTTGGGCCGGGTTGCTTAGTTAATTGGAGAATCATTTGTGAGAAGAGAGAAATATTTGACCACGGCCCTCGAGCACCAATAAAGATCCGTCGTAAATGCGTCGAAAAAGCTATGAAACTTTGAGGTCTTCTGCCAAATTGTAATTGGATGGTTTTCTCCTTGATAGATATCGATTCAGGGCCAGTGGTGATGTTTCCTCTGTAATACTTGCAGCAGACCCCCGATTGACCATCTATGATTGAAAAAGATGAGAAAGATCATCGTCGTCAGTCATCGGCCAGGGCGCTCCACGGATGACAAAATTTTCAATCTCTTTTGTTCGAACGTTCCTCGTATCATGGTCATCTGTCCAATCATGTTTGTAAATCGGCCAAAGCAGCCAGGTTTTATTATCGATCTCAGTACTCCTAATCATTCCACAGAACTGGAATTTTTCAAGCTTGCCTCCAAATCTATCTCTAATTATCGCAAGAATATCCTTCCATTTATTGGAGCCTGCCGTTAGATCTGCAGAGCTGAGACTTAGATACCTTATTGTCTCTAGCTGCCTTTCGAGAAAAGACAGGAACTTGGTAGGATCTAGCCTAACTCCAATGAGGCTAAGAGAACGTAATTTGTTGGGTGAAATATCTGGCAAAAAATCGATAGGGGTACTGTAAAGGGATTGAAATTTGACGCATAAGTTCTCCAAGTTTGGAGCGGCAGATATCAACTGATGGAGGCGCTCATTCGCTTGCTCATTGGAATCAAAAAGAAGGTCAACGTCGCTAATGGTCAGATTTAACGACTTCAGTCCGCCAAAATAGGTAGAGCTTTCAGGAGCTATCAATGCTTGATCACGAGTAAAGAAGCTCGATGTTAACAGTTCGTGATTGATATGCTGGACGTCGAGCCCAGCCTTTACCGCCGACTGGAGAACATCGATAAGCTGACACGAAATTTGACTTATATATGCCGGGCGGTACGTCTCGAATATGTATTCATCCCATACTTTCTTTAATACAACATTTTTGAAAAATTTGGGGAGGACAATCTGGAAACTGTTCACTTGCGGTACCTGACGTAGTCCAAGGACCAAGTTATCTTTATTCTTATCGTGCTTCTCATCAGCAATTCTCTGCTCTATAATAGCATCGAGTTCCTGAAGAGCTTCTGCTTCGACTTTCGTCGGGACAAAATCTATTACTTCGTAATTCCTAAGGTAGCAGTGACGAGAACAGACTATTCGGCGTAGATAGCGTGGATCCCAATCGTTGCCGTAGAAATCAATCTGCCTGATCACTTTTGCCGCTTGGCGAGAGGCAGCGGGACTATTGCCAATGTCGATGAGCCGTTGAATGTCGAGTGCAGTCGACTTGACCACGAAAGTTGGAAGGAAGAGGAGTTCCAGGCCCACGCTTGCCCATGAGGTTGACGCCTGACGCAAAGACTTTATTGTTGGGAGGTCCAGGTGTCCAAATATCAATCTCTTGATTTCGTACGGAAGTACAATTTCAGCCATGACTATATCTCATACTCTAGTTGGGCAACAAGGCCCTTCGATCTCCACGCCGTGGGGCTGTGATGTTGCGTCAAAATAGACAGAAGGTTGGGGGCTGATGGTCGTCGGCGATGACTCTTTGTGCTTTTAAGCGAGATTCTTTACTCGACTTTACAAAAGGGCTGTCATCGAGGCTACCCTGTAACGGAACCTCACATCAGATCATAAGTCTTGATCTATCTCTGGATTTCAACATATGCTAAATAAATCCCATGCCATTCTTTCAATACTCAAAGCACATCGGAGAAGAGCTCTCATAACTAGGGCCAGCATTCGAACGACGGCCAATAGCAGCTTGCGAGACAACCAAAAGATGGCTAAATTCGGTACTTCAGATGACATTGATGATATAGCTGAAGACCTAGAGACCCGGGGAGGAAGACGGAATGAACGTAACCAGGGCGGGCGAGGAGGCAAGGGAGCAGGTGGAAGAGGTAGCAGACCAGGTGATATGAATAGAGAGGTGGCTGTCTCGAAAGCACTATCGAAATTACTGAGACACGCTGCCGTGGACGTAGGTCTAAAGCTTGATTCGGAGGGGTATGCGAGATTAGACCAGGTGGTGAGTCTATTAATTTGAGCTCCCTCATAGGCATATGGGGAATTGGGACCTCATGTCTCGGCCGCGCTCACGTGCTACCCATTCTAACGTTTCTAGATGAATTGGCAACGTCTTAAGTCTCTTAACGTTACATTTGATGACATTCGTATTGCTACAACCAGTAACGCCAAACAGCGTTTTTCTATGAAGCTTAATCCAGCACTTGATCCACAACCCGACCTTACTTCAGATCAGCCTTCTGACTGGGTTATCCGCGCAAACCAAGGCCACAGCATTGCCATTGACTCTTCAGCTCTTCTTGTCCCCATTAATTTTGAATCTGGTAATGTTCCAGATATTGTAGTGCACGGAACTTACTTCGCTTTTTACCAGGCAATTGTTGAGTCTGGCGGTTTAAAAAAAATGAGGAGAAATCATATCCATTGCAGTTCTGGATTGCCAGAGGATAAGCAAGGTGTTATTAGTGGCATGAGGAATGATGCCGAGATTCTCATATATGTTGATATAAAGAAGAGTTTAGAAGATGGCGTGTCGTGGTGGATCAGTGACAATGGTGTTGTTTTGACTGAAGGTGATGAGACTGGTGTCCTAAGTACAAAGCACTGGCAGAAGGTTGTTGGAAGGAAGCAAGACGTTGGGATACTATGGGAGGATGGAGAGCAGATTGGGGAGTTACCAGAACGTCTGAGAAGAAGTAAAGTCCCTAACGGAAAAGGCCCCAGAGCACCAAGGGGAAATGGCAATACGAAGACGCAACACCCTTCAAAGGGCAGTCAAAAGGGAATCAATGCTCCAGGCTCTCAAGACATGAAAAAAAGTTTAGATGATCAGATAGTATGAATTTCTGAAGACACAGATTTTGTTTTTGGTAAACAGACTGCGTGACTTTCAGAATACGGTAAAAATACTATCAATATTAGAATACATGCTGTAATCCGGGTATTATTTCTATATGGACGGCAGAAACCACCACAAGTTTACTAGAAATGACAAATTCAGCCTCCAACTCTTCTTGGCAACTCTTCTTGGCAACTCCTCTTAGCAACTCCGCCGTATTCTTCTCACACTTCACCGCCCATAAACTAATAAGTTTTAGCCACTTTCCAGGCCATTCGGCTACATTGCTGATAACAATTCTCCCCAAAGATTTGCTACTTACATGATTCTCGAGGTTGTGGCTCCACTACTGGTTGAGGTTGATTCTGATGAGGCATTATGATAGTTGGTCGCCGAGGAGAAGTGAGTTTGTCTTCGAGTTGCCGTTGATAGTGACAAGTTTATGGCCAGCAAAATAGTCAAGGCACGGCGAGCCCTATTTGATTGCAAGCTGGAGTAGTGCAAGATCGAGGATTGTACTGGTCTGAAACATTTGAGAGGGAAGTGAAAGCACTTTATATTTACCCAAATTTGGGATGACAAAGAGGTGGAGGATTTATCAGCAGAGACATTGCCGGAATATGTGCTATGATGATGGTTAAAACAAAGACCGAGTTGTTAGAATGAGGGTTGATGACGGCCTTCGGATCTAAGGTTGGGAAATGAGGTGGCAATTTCGCCACAAGTGGTGTTGGTAAAGGTCGCCACAACATGAGAATGAGGCTCTCAGGTGGCAACCCGAAGGTATGTTGTGTCGAAGCGAATAAAATGGGAATATTCATAGGTGTAAATTACCGGATCTAGTAGTATAAACGGAATTATCTTGGAATTGAACGATAGATCCCGATCTTCTTTGGTGAAGAGCAACGAGGAGATTGGAATAAAAAGGTATATTAAAACCGGAGGGGGAGGTTTTCAGCTACAGGCTCGTTCTATCCTGAAGTTTTCGTATTTTCCCAGGTCAAAAAGCAAGATTATAATGTAAACACTCACCGAATCTATATAATGCGAAGTGCTATCTCAAAAAAGAATATGGGAAATTCAAAACAAAAATAGACGCTCCAACTGAAAATTGAGATCATTACGACAGGGATATTATGCATATAACCCGATGAACCCGTGCAGCCTGGGAAACGCAAACCTAAGGAAGGCAGAACAATCAGTCGGTAAACAGTCAGTCGGCAAACTGTGGAGGCAAGTTTCCAGACCGCTAAACCCACATAGCCAAAGAAATCGGGCAGCAGCCTAACTCCGGAAATCTAAAGATAGAGTATTTTTCTGTATGCGTTCTGAAAACATGTTGTACAAGGGGGTAAAAGCAAAGCTAGACAAGGAAAAATCTTTTTCTTTCGTGATAAAATGAGAAATACTGAGTCGACCGTCGGACTTCAACAGCCTTATATTTAATGCCGCGTCATCTAGATATCTCAATGGACTGAATAAAAGGTTTCTGAATAGCCAACTACATCATTTTCAGTCGCCACAGGAACCCTATTCAAGGCGAAGCTAACGAGGAGGGAAACAATTAAAATCAAGATAGTGTACGAAACTCATTACTTCCCGTATATGAAATGATGTGACAAGGGAAATTTCGGGATAGAAAATTCAAACATAACGTTACGCAAAGAGACTGTACGCGAGTTCCGTTAATGGCTGGTCAAACTCCATACTTCGTTAATTGGTAATGATCTCGAAAAGAGGGGGGAAGCCCCATGCCATTTGAAAGGGTATCATGATCAATGCTAAAACGCCAAATGCCGAGTTCGCAGGTCGTTAATCTTTACTCCTCAAAAAACCCACCGTCGCTCTCTTCATCATCTGGAGGGGCGACAGTCTCATCCTTCCATGGAATTTCGGAGACATCGTCACTCTGATTTTTCCCAAATACAATTGATTTGTTCTTCTTTCCCGACTCGCTAGTAATACCCTGGCTTCTCCTTTGCCTGCGATTGAGGCCAGTCATGTCGACTACAGCTGGTTGCAATTTCTGTCTAGTAGGTCTTACTTCTGATCTTTTTGCCACATGTGCTGAGGCATTCGCAGGTTTGTTTCTTAATCGATCGAGGGTTCCTTGTTCCATGCATTTTTCCACCTCTGCCCACATTGGCGGTTTTAGCTTAAGCCCGAGTTCTTTGGATGATTCCAGCGCTTTATCATCGGATGGTTTTTGAGGATAGAGACTGATATATGGTTCACTGAGAGGGTAGTACTGGGTATAGTTGAGGTCCACTTCTGTAATGTGCATTTGAGCCTTCAGTTTCTCAACATGCTCTGTAGATGTAGCTTCCAACAACTGCTTCCTTAGCTTCTTCAACTGCCTTGTCGCCTTTTGACGCTCTGCGTAACATTGTAAGTATGTAGGATATACCACAGTGCCAGGTTGGTTGACTCACCGAAGAAACGAACCATATGGTATTTCTTGATCATTTTCTGCCTCAATTTCTCTGCTTGGGCAGCTTCTAAATCCTGCCGATATACTGTCATAGCACGCTCATCTTCTATGCGTACATTTGCTGGGAGATCTTCCGCTCTATCAGCCCTTCTAGCAATATCCCGAATTTTTTTCTTAATTGCATTTATGCTGGATGCGTGAGCGGGCTTCCGTGGGTTAGGAGGTGTAAATCTCCGAGGCTTCTTCGCTGGTTTTTGGTTGTCGCCGTACACTTGAGATTGTCGAGAGGTATGAACCTTCCCATCAAGGGGGTCGTCGTCAAATTTTTTATTTGGGCTCATGATGTCGCTTTGCTAATGTCTCGATGTTGGATTTTTGAACTTTTCACTTCAGACCTCAACTAGTTCTTGACTGCCGCTTGCCGCCTCGGCTGATTGGTTTTAAAGCTGGCAGAATCACACCGCCTCCCCTCTGATACAGCAGAAGGTTAGATCTGATATCCCCAACTAAATAGCACACCACCTGCATCTCAGATGCCAAGTATTAAAGTTCTCACAATTCTCCCACAAATGCACATACATTTAATCCGATGTCCCGGAGACCTCGGGTTTTTTCAATGTACCTAATTTGACCCCGCACCTTAGTGGAGTTTGACCATATCCTGATCCTGGCGGTATCGATACCAGAGAGAGATTCGACAGAAGCTGAAAAGCCAAAGTCCTTGAATCCCAGAAATCAAAGAAGTTCAGCCGTGAGGCTGGGATTGAACATCTTGTGAAGATGGATCGAAACGAGGGTATTATCAGGTGGTCTCCCAACCCATCTCGTGACGAATTTATGGTTTTCAACCTCAATAACCGGATGGTTCAACTTTATGAAGCAACGGGTTACGCACAGCCTGGACACTTCGACCATGAAAGAATCTCCAAGCATACAGAATTCCCAGCTATCACCACGTATGACTGGTCGCCAGATATCAGAGGTCTTGTAGCAGTCGGAACACACCATGGAGAGGTCCACCTATTAAGGGTCGACGACAATTCGAACGCTGTTCTGACGCTCCCGCTCAAATTACAGAGATCTTGCCAGTCGGTAGCCTTTAACACCTCTGGGCTACTTGCTGTTGGCCTAGACAGGGTTCGGAACGACTCATGCTTACATATATGGGATATAAATCAACGACTTCCGGACTGGGACTCCGCCAAGAAAGGGTGGAATATTTCGAACGTAACTGTCGAGCCCAAAAAGAAATTGGAGGCTAGTGTTTCTATTACTTCTATTAGATTTTTTGAGGATCATCCTCAAACCTTGGTTCTTGGGGTAAAGAATCAGAGTGTCCGAATCCATGATCTTCGCGGTGAGTTACGTCTTGTTCTCTCATTGATGTCTCCAACTGATACATATAGATCCAAATGGCACCGTAATTAGCTTTCCAACAAGATGCTGTAATAATATTGCTATTGATTATACAGATACTAATTATTTCGCATCTTCAACTCTAGACCAGCCAGGTCTCGTAGTCTGGGATCGTCGTGTGTCAACTCGCGCAACTGCTTCTTCTAACTACCTTGAATCATTTGACCAGGAGGAGGTTCCTTGGGGTGCAGCTCTGGACTTGAAATATGCAATACAGTCTGAGAGAAACTCTTTCATAAAGCAGCTCCGCTACTCCAGGGAACGTCGTGGAGCACTGGGTGTCTTATCAAGTGCAGGTCAACTGCAAGTACTTCAGACCAAAAGGGAGTTTGTAGAACCAAGCTCTCCGAACTATGTCTCTAGCAGCCCACAAATAATTGAAGTGCGAAAGTCATATGACCTTGAGTACCCAATATTTGATTCAAACCATCAGAGAAAGTATGAGCATCGGATTGTGTCATTTGATTGGCTTAATATCGGTAGCACAGAGCTCCCAGCTCGAGTTGTTGCTCTAAGAGGGAATGGAAACTTTGAGGTGTTGCAAATGCCAGCAGATTCAGCCAGCCACCTTTCACAGATGGTCTCATGGACTCCGCCCCATCGCAGTTAGTTCTTTTAACCCATTTTGTTGTTTGAATTCTACTAACATGTCTGTAGTTGGCGATCCTTATATGACTTTGATGAATTTTGAAGAGGAGACTGAACGGGAAGAGGCTTTTGATTCAATAATTGCAACTGCAGCCTCCGCTGATATCCCCGTCTTCGGGTTAAACAAATATATCCCAGAAAAATCCCTAACAGATTCGCACTCGGGCCTGAAGACAGCAACTAAACTAAGCAAAGACCTTCTGGTCGACCTTCTTGCTCCGGAAGACTCTGGATTGAGCCAGAGGTCAAGTGATAGTAACCTAACTCCTGCAAAATTAGCAGATGAAATTTCAAAAATTCGTCTCGAGGCAAAATCTAACATCGCCGATTCTAATTCCGGGCAGCTTGGAGATGATCTAACCCGTTCAAATAAAGCCTATTCCAGCAGGACACTGTATGAACTTTCGCATTACACCACGCTCCGCCGTATTTCCTCAACTAGATCTCAGAAGGAAATTCTTGATAACGTCATGTTGCGTCGCGCTGAAGAACGGTACTTGTTTGACTGCAAGATCAATAAGTCGGTTGTTGCTGATGACCATTGGCTCCAAGACGTTTGGGAGTGGATTAGCGGTAATTCGCCAGAGTTGTCCTTCTTGTAATCTACTCACTCTTTCATAGGCGCTGAAGATGCTGCCAGGAGTGACGGAATGGTAGCTCGGCCCCTCGATCTCAGTTATATGGGGGTTTACACGATATGGATGAATCATCTTGGTAAGTTCCGTTTAGGCATTTTCCCAACGATGCTAACAAACACAGGTGAAAAGTCTCAGTCTAGGTTAATCGACAGTACTGTCATCCCTGATGCATCTCAATGGGAACGCCTCATTGGCAGTATTAACAAGAATGCCGGGAGACCTCATTTTGATGGTATAAGTACCGCCAAACCACACCATAGGCAGCTCTGCCTTGCGATTTGTGGATGCAGCAAGTCGCCCGCTGAACTAGAAGAAGATCTGAAGGCCCTAACGCGAGATCAAAAGTATACAACTGCAGCTGCATGGGCACTTTTCGAAGGCATTCCAGAACGTGCAGTCGAAATTTTGAAAATGGGCGGCACTGATCTTTTATTCGTCGCTATGGCGTTAGACATCAAGCTTCAAAGTGGTACATCAATAGATGTAGATACTTCTAAATGGGATCAAGCCCTCAAAAACCACCCTCGAATGGCCGAAGACCCATATTTGCGTGCTATCTATGGCTACATCACTACAGGGGATTGGGCTATTATTGCAGGCGAAACATCTCTTCCAATGAGAGATCGAGTTGGAGTGGCGCTCCGAAACTTCGACGACGACAAACTCACGACTTGGTTGTCAGCGCAAATGGAGGAGGCTAGTCGTACGGGCGACATTGAAGGGATTGTACTGTCGGGGATCACTGATAACTTAGTTGATATATTGGCAAAGTTCATTGAGATATTCATGGACTTTCAGACGCCAGCTCTTATTATGTCATTTTGTTATCCTCGATATATTAACGATATCCGCTGCGATGCCTGGCGCAAAGCATATCAAGCCTTCCTCCAACGACATAAGAGGTTCGTATTAAGAGTCAGTTTTGAGCGACAGTCGACAGTCATGAGCCGCACGAGAGATGGCACGGCAGTCATCAAAGCCCCGCCCCGACAAGTTACTATCAGATGTCTAAATTGTGATGCCAATGCTGCCAATGACTTACGAAATTCCGGCGCAAGTCCGTCATCTGGCTTTCACAACTCTTCAACGACTGTTGACCCTCGAAACCCTCTGGCGGTAACGGGGATTAACGCTGGGTTGTCTTGTCCGAGATGCGGCTCACACCTTTCCCGTTGTGCTGTGTGCATGGAGATCGTTGGGATTCCTCGCTCTGATCGCCCAGAGCAATCCACAATACCTGAAATACGTCGAATGGCAAATTTCCCATCCTTTTGTCTCAAATGCCGCCATGTTCAGCACATGGACCATTCAATCGCTTGGTTCAAACGCCATAATGAATGTCCAGTCCCCGAATGCCACTGCCAATGCAATTCGGATGTAAGACGATGGGAAATTGATTAGAATGAGGCAGGAGATATAGGGTTTGTTGAGGTATCGTTTTATCTTGTATATGCAAGGCATGAAGAAGGCGTTCCGAAAGACATACCCAATTCAATCTAAAATAGACCACCTAGATAAACAGCGATTGGCTTTGAAATTTATCTAAGTCCATCCAACTAACCCAGAACTATCCATTCTGCAAATGGAAATTTCAGACTTGAGGACGTGGTTCTCGGTACAGTCTTGAGACTGAACAGCTGCGTTTATACACATGACAGCATTCTAGCTGTCGATTCTATTTACTCAACTTCTTTTCTCTGATAAAACTTGCGCTTATAATCGATCCACAAATAATCACAATAATCAAGCCAAAACTAGCATTTGTAGCTTTCTGGTAGCACCACCTGACCACCTCTCTTACCTCCGGCTCCAACTCTTTAATAAAATCCAGACTTTGACGCACCCTCTCCACAATTTTATCTGCATCCTTGCCACTTTTTAAATGTGATCTCAACTGCGCTCTCAGTACACCTTGCACCACTGTTGCAGACAAGCTAATCCCGACTACGCTTCCCAGTGAGCGAAAGAGATACGTACAAGCTGTAGCAATAGCTTGGTCCTTCGGATCAGCGTTCGCGATAACGCTAATGAGGGTAGTAGTTACTGTTGCTCCGGCGCCAAATGAGCAGATTGCGAAGCCGATGATGATGCCCGGAGAGAAGTCAACGACAAGTCCGGAGCATAGCAGAGTGATCACGCCGCCAAAAAGACCGAGGACCGCACCGCAGATTGTGAGCCAGTAATACTTGCCGGTCTTTTGCATAATTTTGCCTCCAAACAAGGATCCAGCGACACCGCAAATCATAATGGGGATTAGATGAATCCCGGCGTTGGTGGCAGACATTCCGTCAACAGCTTGGAGGTAGAGCGGGACATAAAACATAGACCCCATTAGTGAAGAAGTTGTAAAGAAGTTAGTAAAGTAGCTAGCGATGAGGGATCGGTCCAAGATGATGTGTCCTGGTGCGAAAGGGTGGCTTGCGATCTTCATTTCGATGAAGACAAATATGGCGAAAATGGGGACTGAGACGCAACAGAATACTGTGGTGTAGACATCTGACCAAGCGATATTGCTCCCACGATCCATACCAACGAGTAGACACAAGACCGCAATTACAAGAGTGAAAGCACCAAGAAAGTCAACGCGTTTGAGTTTCTCCATCCAATGGGAGTCCTCAATTTTGGGTAGATCCAGGATTAAATAGACAGTTGCTGAGGCCACAAGAGTCATTGGTGCCTGGATAAGGAATGCCCTAGGATGAATGAGTAACAGACTTATATGGGATTCATTCTCACTTACCAACGCCATCCGATAGAATCCGACAACAAGCCACCTATAGGTGCCCCGGAGGAAGATCCCAATACGTAGACAATATTCAAATAACCTTGCCATGTGCCTCTATTTCTCAAAGGGATGATATCACTGAAAAGAATGCTCACAACAGTCGTCATTCCACCTCCCCCAATTCCTAGGTGACATCAGCGGGTTGATCTGTTTAAAATAGAATGACTTAGCTAACCGGCAAAAGCTCTCGCAGCAATAAGTTCGCCCAAATTCCTGGCGAGCCCGCAGAATAAACAGCCTAAGCCAAAAATCGAGTAGGCGAAAAGAAGGGCAGGTTTTCGACCAAAAATATCACTCAGCTTCCCATATAAAGGCTGGAAGCTGGTGAGGGTAAGGAAGTATCTGGAAACCATCGTCAGTAGACAGTGCGTAAACCCTTCGAAGTCGGACATTGAAATACTCACGCCGTGGCAATCCAGCTTGTATTATTCAACGCATTGAAATCGCTTCCGATCTTCCCATAACTGCTCACAATGATTGTCTGGTCTGCTGCAGCTAAAACTATCTACATATCTGGTTAGTGCCTCTCATCTCGACTGGCTGATCAACCTCCAAGTTCGAGGGTTAAAAGGATTCATAAAACAATAGAGAGATAATTAAATAGTCCAGAAAACACTCACTCCTATAGCCACTGCAGGAAATAACAGCCACAACTTCTTTTCCAGCTCTGGGTTCCCCTCAAATAGCGGGTTGTCAGCCTCTTCCACCTGACCGACCTCTTCATCCACATTTCCATTCTCAGGTCCACTTTTTGATAACGTATCATCGCCATCTCTAATTCCATTGACATCTTGAACAAGAGGATCACTCGGATCCTTGGTCTTATCTTTACCAAGCAAAGAAGTCGTCTCCGTTGGCTCTATGGTTTCGTCCGGCGGTGACATGTTTCCTGAAAGTGGATTTTAAAATTTGCGATTATCAAATAAAGAATAATATTAACAGATGAAATGAGGTCCAACGCGCTAATTTCGTCGAAATTATATGGGTGGGAAGTCAGCAAAGCAACAGGCTTGAAAGATCACAACTGTAATTTCAAGCTCGTCGCCGAGGTGATGGCCGATCAATTTGATCTGAAGGAAGGATGATGTTACTATCGGCCTAGCTAATCGCAAACCAAAATCGAATTAGGAGAGGGTAACGTATGTATAGTTCAAAAACAAGTCAATTAGAATCCATTTCTCAACTGAAGCACCCGAGGCACCGTTCTGAGTTGTTGATAACAATGCACGGTTAGCCGCAAATAAGGTATTGCTGTAATGAGTTAGGCGCATTACAGGAAGTAAGCATGCAGGACTTCACAAACGCTTGAGCGAATTCTTTCAGTAAGTTATGCGGATATAGATATTTTAGGCCAATTACTTCTATTACATGGTTCAGAAAAAATAGAACTGTTTCTTTGCTATTTTCCCATGCCGCTCTACCATAGTGGTATGTTTCCCACTTTGTGATCGTACTGTACATTTGTCACTGAAAATAACAACTTAGGATATAAAGTATTGCGTTATTGATTTTTAAAGGCAAAAGATAATAGGCCCGTACTCCAGGAATCAACCACCATAAGCTTCAAACCATTTTACCCGTCCCAAATGATTGCTATAGCTTTTTTGTTGCTTTTGTACTCTTTATCTTGGTATGCCGCTAGCAGCGCAGGAACCCATTACGTCTCACTTGACGCACTTAGTACGCTCCACAAGTTGGTGTCGTTATTTTGACGTATTAACGAGGGCCTATAAGCTATGTTCTCACGGATATACAGTAATATCAAATTGCTTAATGTTTTCTATAAGAAAAATCAAAAGTGACAAAAGTATTGTCACAGAGCGGCGGTGCCAGTTCAGCGCAAGGGTCGGAAAAAGCGGATGTCTCTCTCTGGAATGGGCCAACTCACTATTTTATGCATGCATATTATGCAAAAGCTTTCTAAGGTTTGTTTTTTACTCTTCGGAAGCACCTGGAGGAATCATTTCGAAGTCAGGTAGTAATTCATTTATTGCTAGCACGAGAGTCCATCACTGTCTCCATGTTATAGAAGTTCTGGGAATTGGAAATTTCTTGCGTGATGAACCACCATGGCCAGTTCTCGGTGTAATTTTTATGCAACGGCCTAGATGCTAAAGCTAATTTCAATGGCATAAACATGCCTATCTTTCAGATGGTAATGGTGGTATCCGACCTTAAAAAACGCCTCTAAAATGCTCACATTTCCTTCCTAACCTCTCTGCTTTAGAAATCCTTGCAGATAACCTGCCAGGCCTTTTCGATCTGGTGACGTCGTCATGGCTTTAATGAAATCAGTTCCGTCGAAACCCATTGACGGGAAGAACGATTGCTGCAGGTGTTGGATAAACATATCTCCCGTCTTCATGTAAATCATTTGTTCCAATCCCGCAATCTCATTCAAGACTTGCTTCGCTTGGGCATCCGCTGCCGGGCGAAATTGAGGTTCTCTTAAGACCTCCCAGCAAATGGGATGGAATCGCTCGATAAGAAATCTGTCGAAACCGGGAAATGCCGGCGATGGAGAAAGCGTAGACGAAATAGGAGGTGCGGCAAGCGTTGCAATACTAGGGCCACCCCACAGATCAGCCATGCGAGCGATGACAGAAAATGCTAATCGACTAGCAGCAAGATTCCCGGTGCCATTAGTTACAGTCTTGGCCAAGACAGTTACAGACAGAATCAAAGGATCGAAGAAGTGTTGATTCGTATCACTAACAAGAACAGCACCCAACTCATTGTTTAGAATAATCTGAACAAACGTCAGGTATTCTCGTCGAAGTTCAGCAAGCTGAATCTCATCGTCGGTGCCAGTGATGGGCTCAGCGAGACCAGCGAAAACCCGTTGTAGAAGTGGAGTCAGCAAGGCGTCCAACACGGCAAATATCTCTTTCTTGAATCCAAAGACGACCTGGTCCAAGAGGCGTAGGAATACAGCCATCTCATCCTTGGATGAACTTTGAGAAAGCAATCCATCAATCCAGCGAGGAAGCAATGGTAACATGCCCACGCCCAAGACTCCCATCAGTCTCGAAAATGAGGCTCTTGCTGCAGTTCGGACATCAAAAGAGCTTTTCAGTGCTTCAAGTGCAATCAAAATCGCCTCTGCTGCACGACTGAATTCCTCTGATACTTCTTCTAATGGTATATTATGAGCCGATGAAGAATTGCCCGGTGTCCAATCGGAAAACCCGTGGGCAAGACTTCCCAGTGCCATGATAACATGATGGATCTGTAAAGTTGCTTGAGCATCGCCAGACTTAGCTGGGGCCAAATTTCGCTCGATTTCCGAGAATAATGGATCCATGATCGTTCGAGCATATAGAACCTGCTTTTCAACTGGGGTTGTCGATGTAGAAGAAATACAACCAATCGCCTCAAATAGATAGAGCTGCCCGTTGAAAGCAGCATCTGCAGAGTGATCACTCTCATCAGAAGACATATCCTCGTCAGCAGAGTTTTCATTAGGAACCTCTGCCTTGATGGGAAGAAGGTCATTTATGGATTGGATCACGGTTTCTGCAATATTACCGAGGTGAGCTCGGAGGTGTTTGACAAATCTATGGAACAGGTACCAAGATCGAGTCCGAACTCTAATATGATTGTGGTGTACAAGTCGAACGAAATGGTTCAGAACTGGTTCAATGAACTTTGTCTGCGTCTCAAAGAATGAGCAGTACCGGACACATATTTCCATGAATTGCAGCTGGATCGCGGGATGGGCAAAGGAAGCAATCCCTTTTGCAGCGCTACCATTAGCATATGATTCTTTGCAAGACCCGAGTACGCTAATACTTACCAGACTCAACCATCTTGGACATCATGACAATCAAACGTTCGGCAGCGACGCTGGAAGGTTGGCTTTTGGCATACAGACCACCATTAGGGACGGTAAGTTCTCCGAATAAGTACATCTCATGGAGAGCTAAATCAAGATCACGCCAGTCCATTTGGCCTCCTTGTTGATCTAATTGCAAAAATGTCCGTTCCACAACACCGCTCAAAAATGCGATGTAAAATTCTTGGTTGACAGCGGCCACACTCTTTTGCAACACCTGTAATCTCTTTCGAAGTTCTTGAAACTCGGCCTCGTCTGTCTGTTCATCTTCATTTCCCCACGCAGAGGTTTCATCATATCTCATTTTGAGTATTATAGCGTCCATAATAGGTTCTAGCATAGCAGAATATGCTGGTGGAAGGGGCTGTGCCTTCCGTAGAAACGTAAGAAGATCCGTCAGAGACGGTATAACGGTGGAGCAAATTTCGTCATATTCATCGGAAAAGAAACGCATTAGAAGAGGGAGGAAGGATTGTATAAGTTGCTCTGCCTGAACCCGAGTTTCCATCTCTACTTTAGTATCTTCAAGAACTTTCACAACGTCAAAGACAACATTGTTGACAAGCTTAGCAACTGCTTCGGCTAGATCAGTATCATAACTGGACGTTGTACGCAGTTCGTTTAAAGCCGGGCTTGCAATGAGTTGGGATATAACACCTCCGAGATTCAGGAAAATAATCATTGCAATCTTGTCAGAGGCTTTCATCTTCTTTGCCACAATCTCTGTAAACGTATCGATTGCAGCATCCCTGACTTTATCTTCTGCATTTGCAGGGTTTGTGCGGCCAGCAAAATGGAAAAGGAGGTTGAGAGTGTCTTGGTTCACAATCAGCGATATATCAATCCAGCTGACCCACTTGCCAATAACTTTCAGACACATCTCTATCACGGCATCATTCTGATCCCTCCATTGCGTGAGAATCTCTTGCCAAAAAGTGACAATCCTTGGAACATCACGAGCTCTAAGAATGTCTTTCAGCTCTGTATTGCGTTTGGTTTCAGAAGTTGATCGAGTAACAAGAACATCAGCAATCTCATCGTGGATTGAGCTAAGAATCCTCAGATAGAGTACGATACCGGAAATATTGTCCCGCTGTTCAGTATTCTGGAGGCTCGTCAGGGCCAGGAAATCGTCAAAGAAGCTTTCCCAACCCTGTTTATAGCATGCTATGAAAAGAAATGTCAAAGTTTGAGTAAGCTTATTTTGAAGACTTGTTGGGTCAACCTGGTCCTGACTGCCAGAGCCGTACGCCTGTCTTGTGTATCCGAGAAGGGTTTCCTTGAGATGGCTTAGGCTCTGAGTGTCCAACTGCTGAGTTTGAACCGCATTATTGATAACATCCAAAGACACTAGTCGTACGACTTCAGAGCATTTCGGGATTCTTGTAAAGAGTGTGACACATGCTTGTCGACCTGATGCATCGGAACGAAGCTGGTTCAGGAATTCAAAGGCTTGTGATTTAAGGTTTTGGTCTGAGGAGGGGTTCCAAGCTATCTCAATAGCATTTTCGACCTGCATGATTCCAATATATCAGTTTGGGCTTGCAAAGTGTTCTAGAAATCATACTGAACATGCCACTGTAGCCTGCCCCGGATATGGCGGTGTCGACTTACCTGAGTGTCCATAACTGCTCGCCCTCAGATGAGAGTTTTCGAGTGTCAAATCGACTGCTGCAGATGTTGCTTTTCACTGCTATGCTAGTGGCAACATGCAAAATGTTGCAGAGATCATGCTTCTAGAGACTCTGCTATCGAGCCATAATTCTTTTCTTTGTGGTAAGTGACGGGAGTTGTTCTGCAATTTCAAGCTTTCAACTTTGGTAAAAATTTGTACCAGCACACCTACAAGCGACAAGCAGTCTTCTAAATAGATGGATGTGTGTGTTGGCAAAAAATGGGCACTTGACTCAAACTTCAAGTTCAAGTGCCTGAATCAACAAGTCATTTTGCAACCCCTCCACAATTTCGCCGCCTTGCAATTTAGCGCCGCAACACGTGATGAGTCGCGTGCTTATCCAAGAAGGCCTTCGAGGATGGGAGAGAGCTTCTTTTATTTTTAGTTTTTTGGAGGAACTAAGTCTAAAGCAATTCTAAACCACTGTACCCATCGTGCAAAAATGCTGGACTCAAAAAATACATGTAGTCATTTATTATTTGGTCAAGTCAGCGCTTTCCGTGCAGACCTTATGAGCACAAACCAACTGAACGCCAGCAATGAGAGATCTATGCCGCCAATCTATGAAGCGCCCACCTCTTCCACAGGTACAGAACAACTCTGATGCAAATATAAACTCCACCTGCCAGAATAAATATGATTGCGAGGAGATCAATCGGAACAAAGACAGCGACGAGTAAGAACCCCATTCCCACTTTGCGAAGCCATCGTAGATTTGCATCCGAGACACTTCGCACACCAAAAGATTCGTTTTGGTAGAAATTCTGGGAATAAGGATCGATGCTCTCTTCCTGAAGCGGGTCGTGGCTCTTGGCATCTTGTCATTGGAAAGAGAAGCCCCCAGGAAATCCCTGAGGTGCCCCTCGTCGACCACCTCCACCTGGCATCCCCCCTGGCATCCCTCCGCCAAACTGATGGAAACCTCCTCCTCCTCCTCCTCCTCCTCCACGGCCACCACCTCCCATCTGCGCCCCAAACATCTGCATCAAGATTTCAGGATCAATACTCATCCCTCCTCCACCCATTCCGCCTCCAAATCCCTCCATCGGATCTACCAAGTCCTCGCCACTATCGTAACGTGCACGTTTCCTAGGATCAAGTTAATTATGTCATATAAATAGAATATAAGAAAAAAACTCACTCAGGATCACTCAAAGTCTCATAGGATTCTCCAATATCCTTAAATCTCTCTGCAGCATGCTCGTCGTCGGGGTTCTTGTCAGGGTGGTGGATGATTGCCGCTTTGCGGTACGCCTTCTTAATCTGGTTCTCATCTGCGTCCTTTTCGACACCAAGGATCTTATAGTAGTCTTTTCGCTTACTCTTTTTCAACTCTAGCTCTGCTTTCCGGACCTCTTTAGCAATGGTAGCATCTTGTGGGTCTTGCTCCTGTAACTCTTTAAGCTCGCGGACCGCGGATTCCCAGTCACCAGATTGGCCTAAAGCATTTGCCTTGGTCTTCTTCGCTTTAGTATAGGAAGGATCGAGAGAGATAGCGCGCTCGCAATCCGCGATAGCTCCTTTGTAATCCTTTAATTGAACACGGCAGAGAGCCCGATTTTGGAGCAATTTTGAATTGGTACCCTTATTCAACGGGTCAACTTCCAGAGCTTCCGAGTACTTTTCAATTGCCGTCTGCCAACGCCCAGCTTTATACTCGGCATTGCCGTCTGCCTTCATTCGATCCAGCTTCTGTACCATTCTCAAATATTTCACAGCATCTTTGTAATCCGGGTCACAGTTGAGCGCTTGTCGGAAATGTTGCAAAGCCTTGTCATTATCTCCCTGTGCATAAAGAGCCCTACCTCTCAGGACTAGTGCCTCTGGGTCTTGGTTATTGTTTCGCAGAAGGGCCATTGCGATATTCTGTGCATCACCAAGTGCATTGACATTACCCATCTTTAAATATGCTTCTCCTCGCATCAATTGCCATTTCCGCGGCTTGGGTGCCCCCAAACCTAACAGCTTTTCAGCCTGGTCTAGAGCATGCAGCGCCATAGAGCCCGTAGTCCCGTTCCGCAAAGCATCTTCGGCTACTTCGATATGCTGTAACATGGATTTTGCTGGAGCAATATCTTTCGCTGATGCAGGTGGTTGAATACGGGCATAGGTGTTCAGCGCATCTTGAGGACGGCCTAGGCTGATATAAATTCGGGCAAGTCGAAGCAAGATCTTGGGGTTTTGGGGTTCCAGTTCGTCTGCTCTAGTACAGTCCTCTAAGGCGTGTATGTATTGGCCATTGGAAATATACGCTGCGGCTCTGTTATTGAGATATGTCGCAGAGGTAGGTTGGGCTTCAACGGCTATAATGCGGTCATCTATTAGCTTTCTCCTAGACAGTTTTCCTTGACGGGGATGCATACCTTTAGTATACTCCTCAATTGCTTTTTTGTACTCTTTCGCCTTGTAAAATTTATTACCGGCAGTTTTAAATGTCTCCGCCTCCTCCGGCGTTGGTGTCGCTTGTGCTACAGGACTTGTAGGATTCGATTTATGAGGCGGGGGAACTGGGCCCTCACTTTTGGGAGAACCATTCGTGCCATTCATCTTGGGGCTCTCAAAGGAGCCCGGCATATTTGGCTGAGGTGGGGGAGAGGTCGGCGCCGCGTTTGGGCCTTCACTATCAATGTCCATCCGGTCAGGGTCCGACATACTTGAGAGTGCAGAGAGTCTGCGTAGCTGCTCGGGGGGAAGATTCAGTGGGTGGGTGTTTGGATCGAAATGGTGCAGTGGTGAATTTGGACCAGACTTCGCAAAAGTTCGACTGTTGCGGGAAGATCCTTGTCCCGGTTTCTGATAATTCTCGTCTTTATTATTTCTGTTGGATGGTTTGGATGAGGAGGCAGACGAGGACGAAGACGACTTCTTGAGCGGCGACCGCGACCGTGGTGAGTGGGATTCCTCGTCACTAGGGGCCGTCTTCTTGGAGAGTTTTTTGGGTGACTTGGAGAAGAAGTTCATTTGAAATAGCTCCCGCCGATGGTGCTTGGTCGTGTGTGTAGTAGGTAGAGCAAGTAGCCGGTGCCGCCGCCGTAGTGGAATTTGGGACAGACAGTACTTTACTGTATGTGTGGTGTGGCTCACTCCATGCAAGCCTGGCCGACTCAGTCTTTTGTCTCTCTTCGAGGTCCCGTGCGGTAGATGCCAATCTATACAATACGCAAAGCAAAATGGACAGTGGGAAATTCACGCGTGCAATGCAAATGCAGAAGGCAGAGAGTGAGAGAGTGAGAGATCCAAGGTCGCAGGAGCCTTGATCTCGCAATAGGGTTTTTGCAGGCGTCAATAATTTTCCTGGCCCTCTACTTGCTGCTGATGGGGGACGGGAATCTGCCTGTAGGCTGGGACGTGCGCGGGCCGCCCTGCACCACCCTCCCGTGTGATTGGGGTGCCGGTATCGAAGCTTCCAGAATCACCGTGGGGACCGCTGAGAAACGAAATCGACAAAAAAAGAGGGGATTCCGATGGGCGGAGGTCGGCCGGACAATAGATAGTGTACGGGAGTATGGGATGGGAGAAATAGATGGAGATGGTTAGGAGAGAAAGCGGAGGAAGAAGGATATGTGCAGTGTGCAGGAAATGGACATCATGTGATTGATCAATGGAGAGAGCGTTTGTTTACTTTAGACTTTATTTGGTATTTCTTCCTCCGTATAGAGGCATGTTGCACAACCCACTGCATGCAACCTATTCATGCAGCAGAGCCAGAAGAAAAGCCGATTTGCTCAGCCTTGTCGCAAATCACAGAAGCTGGAGGTGCTGCAGGATCCACTTACAATAGAACCAGTGGTGGAAAAGCAGCCGATCAATCAATCATAAGTTTCGTGGCAAGATGTGGCGTTTCGACTTCGCTGTCGAGTTGTGATGGCGACCAGAACATGGATCCAAAAACACTGGTCAATCACTACACCTACTATAGGCACACTTTTAACGGCGGAGCTTATGTATGGATGCATATATCTTGTATGTATGTGCTAAATAAAGCGTAGAGGACTCCGACGCATGGCGAGGCTCTGGCTAGGGCCTCTTTGCGAACCCCTATTCCCAAACGCGAAGAATTTACCGAACTCAATAGGGGCAAGTACCGAACGATGCCGCCTTGCCTCGATCACCAATATGCTTGCTTACGGGCCTCGAGAGAAACGACATTTCAAAAACTTTCGTCTCGAGGCGGCTTTGATGAGATATCATACTAGAAACTTATAAAGGCCATGTCATTTCTACTAATTCAATCCAATTCAAAAATAACTTCCCAGGAACGCCTAATCTAAACACCGTCCGTCTTCTGGCCAGTATCATTCTAAATACACCGGTACACCATAAACACATACAGAGGCGGCATTAAGATACCTCAGCGTACAGGCATCCCTTCCTCTAGCAACAGCTTCCACAAGAGAAACCTTCTCTTTCGACGGCTCGGCCTTCTTTCGGCTCTGCCCTTTTCCTGTCACATCTGTTTCCAAAAGACCCCAATGCTCTAACGCGCTTTTTGCAAACCTATCAATATCTTTATCGGTGACATCCCACAAAGTAGCAACTAGAGCAGGACTACCAGCATGCATATAATTGATTGGGGGTCCGAAAGGCTCGAATTCTCCCGTCTCAGAGAGCGCGCCACTGCTACATCCCATAAGAAACGTAACAGCACATTGATCGAGCCGCTTAATTTCTTTTGCACGAATGTACTGTGCACCACTCCCATGCCCAAAGTACAAAAGGAGGTCCTTTGATTTCAAGGTCGTCTTGATCTCCGTTTCTGAAGGCACACGGTTGACGATACCTTCCCATTCATTTAAGCTTTGAAGGCTCTTTTGAAAGGTCGCCTGAGTATGCTTAAGGTCGCCACTTGGATTGAGAATGTATGTTCCGCTTTTTCGGTTGATATAATGGCCCGATCCCGCATCATTTGAGACACCTTTCTGGAGTTTGATAATTCGATCCCGTAGGCATCCAAGGGAAGGAAGACGAGAAACCGCGAGGCCATCCATGCAAGGCAGTGACTCCCAAGGGAAGGAATGGAGAGCCTTGTCGAGAATTAAAATCGTATGCCTTCCTTCCTCTTTCCTTCCAGAACTACGGACAGCCTCATGGTACGATCGTAAAGCATCGAGTGTTTCCACAACAAGGGAATCGAAGTCAATTTCTGCATAAGCATTAAGCTCTCCGTGAAATTGTAGGACATCGATAACAAAGTAAAGTAAATCTGTCAGAGGCTCTGAGAGGTCGCAGTCCTCATCGGATGCATCTCCCAGGCCAATGAAGAGTTCCAAAATCCGGGAATCTAGCGTAATTCGTGGACTGGTATTTCGTTTCCTATTTCTCTGTCTTGAAGGTAGGTGCTTATCAAGTATAACTTGAAAAGATTTTTGGAAACGCGCGAGTAGCTCTGATCGTCTAGCGTGCTGAGAAAATATTCCGGTGAAACCTCCAAGCCAAACTTTTTCAATATTCTCAAGCAGGTCCCTGAGACGTGTATCCAATTCCTCTCTCTGCTCCCACCAAGCCGTTTTAGCCTCTCTTCCGGTTCTCCCTTGGGCATCATGGGCACTTTCATTAGCAAGATCAATAATTTCCTTAAGTTCGGTATATCCTTGCTCAAACCCAAAGACTTCCTCATCCGCATCAATGGAATTATGACGTCCGAGAGGGAGACGGAGCACGAACGGGCTGTTGCCCGCCTGGAATTTGGTTATCGAGAGTTCGTGGCGGCTCTCGCTGAGGGAAATTGAAATCACTGTCCAAGATGATGGTATACTATCAATATAGTCCTTTTGAAATCTCGACATATCACTGGACGATCCAAGGCTAGACCTTCTCGGATCATGACGCTCGAGACTTGGCCACAAAGAGTTGTCAGATTTTAAGGTAGCTTCATCATCATTCCGTAGAGCTTTGTACTCTCTCCGGCGAACAATATTTCTCGCAGTTTCTAGGCAAGTTAGTATAAAGTTCATGTTTCGAATGGGTGAATTATACCAAGAGAACAGCTTGCAAATCCTGGGTGTGCAAGTGTTTTCCCTCTTCCTTGGCCAGTGGCAGATAATACAATTGCAACACTGCTCATGAGGCCAGATACTTTATGTATGAGACTCTGTGGTGCAATACTGAGAGCGGTAGATTGTATTTCCCTGAGATGATCCTGAGCTTGGCTTAATTTATCGAAAAAGCTGCCCGGTGCTGGACTTTTTGAGCGGATTTGCTCTCTTGGTTGTCTCGCGCCCTGCTTCCTTGGAGGCGATAATTTGGATACAGAAAGTCTATCTCCATGTTTTTCGGATTTCAAGAGACCAACTACCGACGGAAATGAGATGGTTGAATCTTGCAATACCGAGTATATTGGATCAGCATTCATCTGCTCCATGCTTTGAAGAAGCAGCTGTCCTGCCATTGCAATGCTCTGGTCTATACTCTCAACCTGCGTACTTGAATAGGATTTCGCTTCATTTAGAATACAAAGGGCCTCGGAGAAATTTTTCATGTTAAGCAGAGTGCGTGCTTTCTGCCTGAGAACCATTGCTCTGAGGCTTGCAAGTTGGGGGCATTCTACCGCAACTGACGATGGCACCTCAACTAGTGGTAGAGGTCTGGTGGTAGCTTTAGACTTCGTGGCACTTGTTTTTGGACGCCCCGTCGCTTTTCGTCCAGTCGCTGTTTTTCGTTTTGCAAGAGTCATCTGGGACATCTTCTCTTCCAAGGTACAGGATGATTCCTCTGTCTTTCCAAGAGAGTCGAGATAATCCGCGCTTGTTATTAAGTTAAGATCCTCTTCAGCTTTCTCATACACTTGAATCTCAGATTCTCTCTCTCCAAGAAGCCCATACAAGCTACCGAGATGGTAGGATAATATTACACCATCGCGACTTCGGGGAATCGTTGAGAACGTTGATTTAGCTTCAATCAGGAAGTGCGAGCCTTTTTCTAAGTCTCCTGATTTCAACAAGGTACTGCCCATATATGCTGCTGCTGTAGCCAGATATGCTTGAGAGTCGACTTGTTTGGCAAGCTTATACGCTTGTTCTGCATAGTATATTGTCTCCTGAAACATACCATGATGGGCATATAGTCCAGACAAATATGTGAGACTGCGAAACAAAGGGGTAATGAGATTCCAGAAACCAGAGTCTGCATAGATCTGTTCATTTGAATCATCCAGAGGTAGGGCAACGTTTACTATGCTGACTTGGGAGACATCTTCAGCAGCCTTATCTGTTGGTATCAGACCAGTAGATTCCAGGACACTGCCGCTCCTTCGCACTCCCCCCTCAATATTGCCCCATGAACATCGTAGCAATCGAACACAGTGCCTAGCATAGCTAAGTGCAGTATGGGCTTCACCTCGCTCAAGTGCTAACATGGAATAGACTGAGAATGCGTTCGAAATCAAAAGGTTAAATCTGGTTTTCTGTTGCTGCCTTGAAATTGATTTCGACTTAGACATATTATTCTTCTCTTGGGCGTACACTGCTTCGGCACAGGCCAAGTTGTCCTCCCTTTGATTCATTAGCTAAAACTTGTTGTTGCTCAAGATTATTGAAACTCACACTTTATCATAACTTCCAATTGCCATTAAATACTCGCAATATGAAACATGCAAATGCAATGTAGCGTACGCTGTTACTCCGTTTTGTTGACTGTACGTTCTCGCTCGGTCCAATGCCAGGCCGGCTTTCCCAGAGTATCCCAACTGAAGCCACTGAGATCCCAAAGATGTGAAACTGAGAACTAAGTTGTCGGGAGAGACGTCGGCGTAGAGTTCGTTGATGTTGGCAATCAATTGCAAGGTGGTGAGTCGAATTGTGTCTAAACCTTTCATTTGCAGATAATCTGCAATGAGAGTTAAGTGCATGATCAAACCTTGGACATCCTCGACCTGACATTCGAATGCCGTGAGGTCTTGAAATTTTCCTCTAATCGAGGACCACACCTCTAAACCTCTTTTCAGGGCATCAACGTCAGAATTACCTTGTTGCAGTTCTACTGAGGTTATGGTTAAGGCGTGGAAGTGGTTTAGATAGCCACGTAGCCCCTCGTCTCTTGTGCCTTCAACAGATAGTACTCCTGTTTTTGCAGCGCTTAATTCTGCTTCCATGTTTTCTACGATATCTGTCTCTCCATCTAGATTAAGAGCCAGTAAACGAAGCAGAACCCGTAATCGGCGAATGGGATACTGATCTCGGCCATAAAGTGATAATAAATCCTGAAAGGTTCTCAAAAGACTTCGACTAGCTTTGACATCACTTGGTTGACTAGAAAGCACCTCCAATTGATGCTCCAGAACCACCCCATTTTCCTCGTCAGACCAGGAAACATCAATAGATGTGACATGAGAAGCAGGGGTTAAATACTTTAACTGTACTTTCAAAAGGGAGTGTATTGTCCGTCCCAGTGTTGATGTTTCGTCGTCCACACTCCATGCCACCTTCATCGGTTGGAACAAGGCAAATTTTGCAACAGTAGAGAGCACGCCATCACGAACCATCTCATCCCGAAGGCATAAAAGAGTCTGAAAAAGCTCATCGTATCGGCCAGTCGATTTGCAAAACTCCGCCATTCGCTCAAGTTTTGTTGATATTTGAGCTACTTTTCTCTCCTGGGACGGCCTAGATCGAAGACAATCAATTGATCTGCGCAAAATTCGCATTTGTGCCCCATCTTTGGCATTCTCAGGGCTCCTTCGCATGTCAAGAAATTGAGTGTAGTAAAGGTTTGATATTCTGGCATAATATGAGGGCTGTGGGGTTGCATTGGATGGCACATCCTCACTTGAACCAATATCAAGGCGATCAAGGAGATGAAGGCAGTCTTGAAGCTTGGAATCCACCAAATCCCATGTCAGAAGGCTTTTACCAAGCTCCATTCTGATTAAGAAGAGTGCTGAATCAATGGCATGTAAAGCTGGCTTTTGAACAAACTGTCGCCGCTGCTCGTGGCGTATAATATCTTTAGTTGTATAGTTGGCGTCCGGACTATTGCCGAGATACCTGAAAAATAATCTCGGGCATAAAAAGACCAGAGATTCGCACATTTGACGCATTCCATCACTTAGCTTGTTGGTGGATAAGGCGAGTGAAGTTGAGGCATGTTGCGCGAGGATTGTGATTGTGGATCTTCGTGCGTGAGAAACTTCTAGGAGTAAACTTTCGATCTCTGAAGACTCCCCCTTGAAGGGACACTCGAGCCCTTCCAAGAGAGTGAGAAGCAAGCCTTCATCTTTAGGATCTATTGGGGACTGTTGGAGCTTAAGTGATACTAGCCTCGCGACTATAGAGCACCTTCTAGCCTCTGAGTCCACTTTTGCGTCTGTAACTTTTTGCATCTTCTCAGTCCAATCGATTGCCTCCTCAACGATATTTGCTTCTTTAGACAAAGAACCAAGCAGCTTGTAGAGAGCTGCTAATGTTGGATTTAGAGCTCCTGGCTGAGAATCAGAACAATCATTAAGCAGGGTCATAACATCGCGTGTAACAGATGAGCACGTCCGATAAGTAGTAATAGCGTCAAGCTGACTTCGGCGAGTAAATGTTGAAAGGCAACGAAGGAATGGATCAAAAATCTCCTTCGACAAATCCCCTTTATGGCCGGTAATTCCCCACCACAAAAAGCGGTTATGCAATGCTAAAGTTTGCAGTTGGATTGCTGTTTCTGGGGCTACACTAAGTCTTGGCTCAAGAGCAAGAGTATCATCCGTGGGTGACACACTTGGACTTAGTGAAAGCATAATCTCAGATAATGTTTGAAGCTGACGAGCTATTTTCTCTTCCTGTTTCGATTCTTTAGATTCCTTAGCAGCAATAAGCAGTAACTTCGTAGGGGATGACGGATGCGAGGTAGTCAACACTTCAATTGCAGCTTCAATATATTTTGGCTTTCGTGAGGAGGTCATGAGCCGTAGCACTTGTAACTGAGTACTAATCACAAGTCCGAGTTTCGGGCCTGCATAAGCAGCCTTTCCAAAATCCAGCAATTCTGGTAGATTCTGGGCCATTGTTGTTGTGGCCGACCTCGACGATGGTCCCTTTTTCTGAATATTTTCAACCTCTAGCCTTCGTTTTAATATCCTCAACTCTTTTATTGCCAGATCATCCAATCCTAACGATATAAGTTTTCCAACCAACACGGACATTCCATTCTCGAGCTGCATAGGCGGTAAGTTGATACCTGGGATCTTCGATGCTTGCAATGTGCGTAGGCAAGAGAATGCTGTTCTTGCGCATTCAGCTGTGGCACGACTTCCAGAGGAAGCCGCAGACGCAGATGTTGAAGGTCTGCTATCCTTTGGAGATATGCAGGGAAAACTTGATGTTCTATTCAGAGTTCGGGTTTGTAACGGTGATGGAGGTAGCGAGCCCGACCTGCGCAGCGCTTTTCTTGCAGAGACTTTGACTAGATCTTTTGAGGAAGCTTGTTTTTGAATTTGATTAGAAGCCGATGCTTTAATGGCATCACTGAGGGATTTGAGGGTGTTGTTGACGATTTCAGTGGCCAATATGAACCTTTCTTTTGTCGATAATAGGTTGCCATCCTCATTTATTTCAAGCTGCAAAGCGGCCTTCTTTGTTCTCGACTTCGCCGCGGGAGGTTTCGTAGGTTTCTGTTTCGTCAGACGCGCTGGTTTCGCAGAATTCCCAGACTTGCTGCCCTTTGTAATTGGGTCTCCAGAATTCGGTAATAAGAGGTCATTGAGTAGGGTCGATATTGAGAGTGTGCAAGTTGATGTTGAACAAACGGCAGCTCGCACCGCGTCCGCGGCTGCTGGTAAAGACTCCATTGAAATTCAAAACGATGATTTCCAAAACTAAAGTGTTGTCAAAGATTACACATTATACAAATTTTTGCCAAAGAGCAAAGAGCGTTGATATTCTGCTATGTTGCAGTATACCAGTGACAAGCTTCGTGGAGTCGGAAGCTGGGATCTGGTTGTCAGGGCAACGCATCGGCCAAAAATGTCCCGGCACTGGAAAAAGTTGGACGAAAGCACTTATCGGCACCTCATCAAGCCAACTACCATCTATCGCGCAATGTCCGCAATGAACAAGTTAACAATTTTCCGTCAAATTCTTTTGGCCCCTCCAACAGTTCGCAGCTCACTCCTTGGCACCCTTCCCCGAGGCTTTCATCCAGGGATCGCTCGACCTTTTGCAACTGCCCCAAATGTCGCGCAAACCTCCTTCTGGCTCAGCTTGGTTCCAAAGCCCTTTCGAAATAGCTCTCCAAATGCAGCTCTAAAGAAGAAGATTAAATCGAAAGGATGGAACCCTGCCACTTTTTTTATAGTTATCTTTCTTCTCATAGGCTCCATGTCGATACAAATGATCGCATTGCGGAATGAATTTTCAGCATTCAGTCGAAGAGCCGACGCAAAGATTGGATTGTTGAGGGAGATTATTGAAAGAATACAGAAAGGGGAGGAAGTTGATGTGGAAGGACTACTAGGCACGGGTAATAAAGAACAGGAGAAGGAATGGGAGGAAGGCAAGTTTACTTTTCAGAATGAAACACTCCTCTAATAGCTTTATAGTTCTAGAAGAAATTCAGAAGGAAGAGAAAGCCTTGGAGAAATCACGGAAGAATAAGTTAACCTCAACAAAGACACAGGAGACAAACGGACCAGTGGAGGCTGCTGTGCAGCGGCAAGAGGCGAGCTCGAAACCGAAGTCAAACGCTCCATCGGGGTTCTACTAGAGTCAGATCATGCAGCTCATACAATTAATTATGTATAACATTATTTCGCTTCTATGACAGCCTGTTTTTTACACACTATACTGCTCCTGTGTATGGGTTCTTTGTCGGGGTATCTAAGGGCTCCTCAACTGATAACTGACCCAATCCAGTCCGCTTCAATTGATCTACCAGTGGGGGTAGCACTTTGTCAGTTCCCATTTCTATTCGAACCCCGGCTTCTCCACGCTGTCCAATTGGTAATTCTTGGAAGAATAAGTCTTCTCCTCTTACGCCACCAAGGTTCAAGATTCCAATTGGCATCCCCTTGTCCTTGGCCCTTTTCACAAGTCTCCATGCAGAATATGTAGCAAGAGAAGTTCCCAAAACAAGCAGTCGACCAGAACCATCTATGGCATGCTCAGCTGCTTCCTTAACTCGATTTGCTATACTTTCTCCAAACATTACTACACCGGGTTTTAGTATCCCTGCCGTGCTTGTTTCTTTCCAGGCACCTTCATGATCTACCTCGACTTTTGTTTGCGTTCCATGCGATGATATTGGCGGATTTGCCAGGCAGTGAGGACATGCGGGATACCTAAATGTAGAATAGGGTGCTCCAGGAAGATCAACATCTCCATCGGGATTTGCCCTCATTCCTTTTGACTTTCGCTCATCTGTATTCTTGGTCTCCAAAGCCCCGGAAGCAACTACCTCCTCAAGAAACGCTGCCCATGCCGGGTTCAACCGAGCCAGTGATTCTTGGAACGTTGTGCGAGGAAATTCATTAAGGCAGCTCACACATGTCAAAGCTCTGAGATATCCGTGGAGTTCAAGCGTCGGCAGGTCAGGATGAGCTATCGAATGGAACGAGTCAACATTCTGTGTTATAACACTTCGAACAATTCCCAAGTCCCCGAGGTTTTTGATTGCATAATGGGTAGCATTTGGCCCGGCCTTGTGTAAATCCGCCCATCCCAGGAAACTCCGTGCCCAGTACCTCTTTCTCGCCTCGTGATTTGCAATGAACTCATGATAGTATGTTGGCCGAAAGGCCTTATTCCGTCTGTATGTCCCGTTTGGCCCTCTATAATCTGCCAATCCCGACGCGACTGAGATTCCGGCTCCCGTCAAAACCACGGTCGATTGAGGGTTGCCTGCGCCGTCATGCAGAAACCGAGACGGTGGGGCTGTGAGGAAAATCGAAAGGGCTTCCAATGCCCCGCGGATGGTATTTGCGTTACGTGGGATGATAGGTGGCGGAGGCAAGGGCCCAGTGTAGGGTATTCGCATCAAAGTAGCCCTTTGCATCGAGAGGCGGCAGGTCAATTGCGAAGAGGAATAAGAGTAGCAGTGAGGTCGAGATGGATGTGCAGCAGGCAGCACATGTCCATGTCCATGCAGATGCAGTACGTGCTTCTCTTCCGTGCCATCACCACTCTCCGTAGAGAGGTGACAAGAGCTGTGGCGTGGCGTGGGCCGGCTCGAAAGGACCCTAGCCTAGCACGAGGCTTGGAAATGCCCGCACACTGACTGGCTCCCCCGTCAATTCGGAACCGGCGTCTGCGCCTGCGTGCGCCTGAGTCTTCGGCATCGCTACTTGAGGACCGAAAGCCTTTAAAAGGGCTTGCGTGCTGGTGCTTGCATTTCTGGTCCCTTGCGAACCGGTGAATGCGAGCTTCTGTGGGATCGGGGAGACCATTTTTGATGCGAAGATCTTTAGACACACGTTCCGGGCCGCAGGTTTGACCTGTTCGAGAGGTCTTCCCCGGCTTTGGACTCCTCTGATCTCCAGTATTTATGCCTCTCCGCTGCATCTCGAACGGGGCGCTCTCGTTAAAGCCTGTCGCCCTTACACTGAGGCTGAATTCCAGAAGGACACCTCAATCACAACAATCGCGTGTCCTCCAAACCGCCGCCTTCGATTCTGCGATCCTCAACTCTATTTCTAAGCCCTTTCTCCCGCTTCAATCTTTTCCCAAGCTCCAATCGTTCACAAACAGCTTCGGCCGTCGACGCAGCCCAATGGCTGCCCTAATGCAGACGCAAACGCGCTCTCATGGCGGCCACTCGCATCACCACCACGACAATACCTATTTAACTTCTACAAACAAAAAAGATGCTGGTGTGCGGATCACTCGGATCGGCCTATATTCCAACCTGGGCATGGCAATCGCAAAAGGGGTCGGAGGATACGTTTTCAACTCGCAATCTATGATTGCAGATGCGTGGCATAGCCTCTCGGATTTGGCGAGTGACATTCTGACTTTGGCAACGGTTTCCTGGAGTTTGAAGCCACCAACGGCAAATTTTCCCACGGGCTTTGGGAAGGTAGAAAGCTTAGGCTCCTTGGGTGTGAGTGGAATGCTCTTGTTTGGAGGGTGCTTCATGTGCTTGAACAGCTGTGAAATCTTATACGCACACTTCTTTCTCGACGCCCATGCAGCCGCTGAAGCCGCAATGCACGCACACGGCCATAGTCATAGTCATGGGCACGTCGGCCCAAGTCTCCATGCTGCCTGGCTCGCTGCAGGAACTGTTATCTTGAAAGAATGGCTCTATCAAGCTAGTAAGTGCCTTCGTGCCCTCGATATTTTCGCCGTCTACAGACTCTAACTCTACTTCCACAGCAATGAAAGTTGCCAAAGAAAGAAAATCCTCTGTCCTGGCTTCGAATGCTATCCATCATAGGGTTGACTCCCTTACTGGGATTGTCACCCTCTTTGCAATACTGGGTGCGAATTTCCTGCACGAAGCCTCATGGTTGGATCCAGTCGGAGGTTTCCTAATCTCACTCCTGGTCATCAGAGCTGGTTGGGGAAATACTGTTTCAGCATTATATGAATTGGCAGATAAAGGAATTGATAGTGAAGTAAAGGCATCCGTCACGAGAGCGGTTAAAAAGAGCCTGCTTAGCATAAGCCAAGGTCCGGAAGTCGAATTAAGGGAAGTAGAGGGAGTTAAGTCGGGGCAAAACTATCTTGTGGATCTACAATTTGCTGTTCCAAAGTCCTGGACTGTTGAGGACGTGCGAGAGGTTGAGGAAGGAGTAAGGGAAATGGTTGGATCAAAAGTTCGGGGCGTTCGAAGAGTCAAAGTTCGCTTTGTGCCGAAAGACGATTCATCCTCTACTCTCTTCGACGAGTTTATCAGTGGTGATGTTAGCCCCCGAGAGAGTCCAGAGCCGGAAGCACACGACCATGATCATGATCATGATCATGACCATGGAGATGGCCATGGCCACTCACACACCGCTGGAAATGGCAAGAAAACTCAATAGACCCTTAAATCACCTTGAAGCATTGAAGGGAGTTGGATGTTTGTTTTGGGAGACGGCGTTATATATTTGGAGGGCACAAGACATTATCTCCAATTTGGAATTTGGGAAGACCGCAATAACCAGGAGTTCTGGCTACATTTCTCTGAAATGTTGTATATCAAAATACTACATAGAGCATAACACTTGTCCAATACGAAGTATTCTCTCCTGGATTTTCATTGGAGCGCATCAATCTAGCAAAGTTAGAGCCACAACAGCCACATTTTGTCATTTAGGCTAAATGACGGGTTGCGGTACAGCTTACCCCTGCAAGTTTTTCATCGACACTTTGTACCCCACCATGACATGTAGCAGACCTCTCCCAACAAGAGGCTTCCACCCAAAAAAATTGACTCTCTCAAAGTAAGATATACCGAAGAGGTTTTGTACACGAGTTCTCCATCTGTGCCCATACCGCCATGTCGAATGAGAATGGTCCATTATATCTTGGGTTCGATCTATCAACTCAACAACTAAAAGGTGGGGCCACGTGAACAATTTCTATTCCAACGATAACTAATTTTTCAACAGCAATTATCATCACTCCAGAACTAAAAGTTCTATATGAAGCCAAAACTGATTTTGATGCGGATTTATCCAAGTATGGAATCAAGAAAGGCGTGCATGTCAAGGAGGAAGAGAGAGCAGTCTATGCTCCGGTAGCCATGTGGCTAGAAGCAGTAGACATAGTTCTACAACGGCTTAAGGAGAAGGGAACGCCATTCCATAGGATCAAGGGTATCTCGGGAGCAGGCCAACAGCATGGCAGTGTCTATTGGAGCATGACATCCGAGGAATTACTGGGCAACTTGAAGCCTGAAGAAACACTAGTATCTCAGCTTGCTGAGAAGGCGTTTGCTCATCCTTTCAGTCCCAATTGGCAGGATGGAAGCACTCAGAAGGAATGTGATAGGTTTGATGTTGAACTTGGCTCGGCCGAGAAGCTTGCTCAGGTCACAGGAAGTAAAGCTCATCATGTAAGTACCAATTCCGTTCACTTCCCGAATTAGTGCTAAACGAGACTTCAGCGCTTTACTGGACCACAAATCATGCGTATGCATACAAGACACCCAGATGTCTATCGAGCTACTTCTCGGATTACACTCGTATCTTCATTTCTGGCGTCAGTATTTCTCGGTCACATTGCACCATTCGATATCAGTGACGTCTGCGGCATGAATCTGTGGGATATCGACGCCGGAGCATGGTGCGAGCCCCTTCTCCAACTCGCCGCCGGGGAAGACGGGGTCGCGTCCCTTAAGCAGAAGCTCGGCACTGTTCGTGTAGATGGAGGTGGCTCCATGGGATCCATCTCCCCCTACTTCGTAAACCGATATAATTTCCCCTCGGACTGCGGTATCGCCCCATTTACCGGCGACAACCCATCTACAATTCTAGCCTTGCCCTTACGGCCACTCGATGCCATCGTGTCTCTTGGAACCTCAACCACATTCCTGATGTCGACCCCGAAATATGTCCCTGACCCTGCCTACCATTTCTTCAACCATCCCACGACGGCGGGCCTCTATATGTTCATGCTCTGCTACAAAAACGGCGGGCTCGCTCGGGAAAAGATCCGAGACATTCTTCCCAAATCCACCACATCAGACCCCTGGTCAAATTTCAACCATCTCGCTCTCTCTACGCCTCCTCTCGGCCAGAAATCTGACTCCGACCCGGCGCAGCTAGGTCTGTTCTTCCCTCTGCCCGAGATCGTGCCAAATGTTAGAGCGGGTACTTGGCGCTATACCTGCTCCGACGACGGCTCAAACCTTCAAGAGGCGGCGCACGCGTGGAGTTCCGAGGATGATGCCAGAGCCATTGTAGAATCTCAGATCCTGTCGCTGCGTCTTCGCTCGCAGAGATTGGTGCATAGTCCCGAAAAGGGAGTACCGCCTCAACCAAGAAGAATCTATCTTGTGGGCGGTGGCTCGCTCAATCCTGCTATTGCAAGAATCGTAGGGGATGTGCTTGGAGGCGTGGAAGGCGTGTGGAAGCTGGATGTAGGCGGTAATGCATGTGCCTTGGGCGGAGCATATAAGGCTGTTTGGGCGATTGAGAGGAAAGAAGGGCAGAGCTTTGAAGACTTGATTGGGGAGAGGTGGCGAGAGAGCGAGGCCGTGGAGAAGGTCGATGAGGGATATCGCCCCGAGGTATGGGCAAAGTATGGGAAAATTTTGGGAACATTCGAGGAGATGGAAGAAAAGGTTCTGGCGGGAGAGGAGAGGCATAAATAGATAGATATATATCTTGGAATCGTTTTCTGGAGCTGCCCGATTGTAGTCTCGCAATACCCAAAAAAATGTGTACTTCTCTTGGCCAAGACATCTTCTTGTACTTGTTCATGCTCATTCTTCGCTGCAAGTATGCCTCTCTCGTATATTCTAGCCCACAACCATTTCTCCTCATGTGCGACGGCCATTACGAGAATATTTCGGATATCTATTTAAGCACGATCCTCCAAATTTTCCAGTCTGTTACTATAAGAAGATCTTCCTAGCCAGCCTATCCAGACTCGTCAAAGATTTTCATTTTCCGAAAGCCAAAAATAGAATTGAATCATCTTGAGGGCAGCTTTCAAATCTTCCAGGTTAAATGTTAGCATACAAAAAGGAATGAATTCTACAGGCGGGAGCTTCGATTTTATCACTTCAAAGCATTACTGCTTCATTCCAAGAAATAAATAGAGAACATGCCTTTGATTACCTAGCTAACTTATCAGAAAGAATTTTTTGAGTCTACCGTTACAAGCGATGCCAGAGTCCGACCCTGAACGACGACGGGTCAAAAAGTTTATCCCCACCGCCAAGATCATCCAATGCAAAGCCCTCATACCGAAGAAACGAGTTCAAAGTCATCGTCAACATGCTTTTGAGAAAATACTAGACGGCATGATTGGTAGACTAAACACTCAACCGCCGTATACGTTGACTATCTCCATTCCAGTTTTAGAAAAAATTTACCCTCCCACACCAGCGCACAATACTGCTCGATCATTTGTTTGTAAGGACGTATCTCGGAAAATTCGTACTTTCAAGATCGTTTGAGACTTTTGGACAGAGTCTATGATCCCAGACTGGGGAACGCGCTCTTGTCGTCAGGGTTGATCTGAGTACTCCCAGAGCCTCGTGGGGCGCCACGGCTGCCTCTGTGAGAACCATCGCCACGTCCTCCGCGACCTCGGCTTTCACCACGTCCTCCACGGAATCCTTCACCTCGGCCACCTCTGGGAGGGCCGTCGCCACGGCCACGGCCGCCACGGAATCCACCTCGGCCGCCGCGCTCGGGAGGCTCGACGAATCGTTGGTCAATCTCAACAAGTTGTTTCTGCTTGCGCTCACGTTCACGCTTAGCTTTCCCGCCAGATCCAACAACAAAATCTTCCTCTTCACCCTTTTCGATTGCCTTGGCATTTGCCCATTTTTTATCTTGCTTGCTGCCTTCATTTGGCTTACGTGCCTCGGGGACACCAGTACCAAGAGCAAGCTTCTTCTCCGCAAGTTGAGCGAGGTAATCGGAGTAAGAAATGCTGCTATCCTCGGGCTCAGGCTCAGCTGCAGGTTCCACACTTTCGGTAGGACCAGCTTCGCTATCACCAGTCAAGGCAACCTTTTGTTCAGCATTGGCAATGGCTTCACCAGCTTGCTCGTCGGCGAGCTCGGCTCCGCCCTCGGTCGCACCCCAGCCATGATTTGCCTGCTTCTCGGAATCCCTGGTGAAATTAGAAAAGTTTTCAATGATTGGAAAGTAGCAGTGACTTACCCTCCAACGGTCCTGCTGTGCCTATCAAAGTTGCGATTGCCTCCACGGCCTCTTCCGCGACCTTCATAGGTTCCTTGAGCTCGCGGGGGTCGATCTTGTCGAGCGCCATCGTCGGTGGGCTTTCCTCGGTTGCTGGCACTGCCAGCATTGCGGTCGCGGAAAGCTGAAGTAAAAAATCTTGTTAGCTACGGCTTCCATTAAATAACACCATGTTATCAATTTCACAATATATTGGGAATAAAAATGTGCAGTGGCTACTGACCGCCTTCGTTGCCATTGAATCCACCTCGTCGACCGCCTCTGCCCTCAGTTGCTACAGGAGCTTTCGAGGCTGGTGCCTCACCAGTAGCATTGCGTTTGGTTGTTCGTGCAGGAGTTTTATCAACAACTTTCACTGGTGGCTCAGGTTCCTTGTCAGAGTCTTCATCATGGTCATTGCCTATTTGTCACGTTTCGTTAGTCGCGTGGTCAACAGATCCATTGGAGTAGGTTTGGTCGTACCGAGAAGCTCATAAAGGTTCTAGATTTAGCAGCGTTAGCTCATTAGTCTGAATATTTGATAGACAATGCCTCGAAAGTGCTTGCGCACGAGTTTCTTGATGTCCTTTGTAATGGAATGAGAAGATTTCTTACCTTTGACACAACGGCTGACATTTTGTCCGCCTTTTAGAGCGCCTCCGAAGAAGGCTTTGCTATCGAGGGAACAATTCGGAAAGTGTTATTGGATTGTCCAAGATGGACAGGTTCCTAGCTATTAGGAAACTGTCTCTCGAGGATATAGTTGAGAGTTTCGATTGTTTGCTTGCGTTGAAGCTGTTGCTGAGGTTCAAAAATTAGGCGACAAAACTCGCGCTAGCGCGGCATCTATTTAAACGAGCTTCAACTCCCGCAAGCCCTAATAAATATTAAAATTAGGGCTTTAACAGTTGAAACTCCAAAGAATCCCCGTCACCGAACGGATTCGAATTTCCTCCATTACTGGTAATGATGCTGGTAATTCAGGGCTGTTAAAGAAGAAAAAGGCAGCAATTGGGTGTTTTCCGCGGGCTGGCTCGGCCCTCGGAACCCACACCCCTTTCTAAATCTAGGAACCAAATTAACATCTCCAGCGGGGCAGTAAATGAACTAAGGTATTCTGTGGTTTGGATAAAGCTGGGGCCATTTTAGATATGCGGTATATGCGGCATATGCGACAACAATTGAGCTTTCCCATTCAAAGCCTATGGAATGTCACAAACATAATGTCAAGCCGAGAGTTTGAATGGCCCTATGATAGCGAGGTAAATAGAATAGTATGCAAGTCACTAACAGAATGCGTCTTTTAAGAAAACCCGGTCCTGATCTTAGATATTGTTGTATTTAAGGTATATTAGGTTGCTGGCCCATCCAAGCTGGAGACACCGGTGCCTCTCGCCGGCGACAAAACTATATAACACACCAGACTTGGGTAAGCTGCACTTCGTCGGAACGATCTCCAATATAAAATACATAGAATATAAGAGTAACTACCACTAACAAGTTCAGGGTTGTCTAGCAGAACGTAACCTCCTTCAACTTGCTAGACAACCCTATATTTAAGGCTAAGACGAATATTTCAACAGATCTCTCCACGTCTTGCCCACAGAAAAACTCAAAAGCGCCGATTTGTGGATAGCTTTAACCCATCCCGATGCAAATGCTCATGAACGCCAAATATGTCAGATAATGTTCCCTAGCCGCCTGGGTATCATCGCTTTCATCTCATCGAACTCGTATCAAAAGAAAAGGGAGAGGGAAATTGAGCCATCGATGCCGAAAGCCCAAAGGGATCCATGTCGAGCATCGGGTCGTATGGATCCAGGAGCTGAGCCATCGAGCTGAATCCCTGGTTGTTGTCGCCAGCCTGTAAACCTTGGTTCTGTCCTTGGTGCCCGAGCTGTTGGTGTTGATTCGGCTGATGCTGGGTGGGGGGGATCGGTTCGGGGTAAGGGCCTGGCCCAGATTCGGCGGGGTCTTGGTCGTCGACCATATCGGCTTGCGCATCGTACTCCTGTTCTGTACTCACGGAATCAATCTAGGACGAACATAGTTCTATATAAGGAAATGGAAAGGAGGGGGCGGGTC
The DNA here is from genome assembly GCA_037952705.1 of Haplographium delicatum. Lineage (NCBI taxonomy): Eukaryota > Fungi > Ascomycota > Leotiomycetes > Helotiales > Hyaloscyphaceae > Haplographium > Haplographium delicatum. The sequence goes on from JAPZPC010000108.1 coordinate 38,447, forward strand.
AGCTTGCCGAGTTGCTCAATATGATTTTGAAATTGTTGGAAGGGCGACGGATAGTACGCAGCAGATACCGGAGTGCCTCCCGTACCACCCGTCCCAACACTTCCTTGTCCCTTTGGTCCCAAGGGGGGTCCAATTCCTCCTGGGTTGCCCATCATTGCCGTAGTTCCTGGTAGCCCGTGGCTAGGTTGCGACTTGGCTGCGGCCTGGAGGCGTTGTTGTTGAAATTGCATTTGACTGTCCGATGCAGGTGGTGTCATAACTCCTGGGTTATGGAAACTTGGTGAGTTGGAGGTGGGTGAAGAGGCATGAGAAGACGGCGTTGGTCGAGATTGCGGGGATTGAAGAGGTATCCCAGGCTCTATCTTAGGAGCAATACTAGAGTTAGACCGTCTTGCTTGGTGGTGCCGATTCATGATGGCTCTTTGGACTGTTGGTGCTTGTGCCATGTTTTGTGGCATGTGTGACGGGCCAATATGAGGGCTACCAGTCTTTACACGAAGTTCCGCTTGGACATCAATACCTGTACATCAGGTTAAAAGAGATGCAGAAAGTTTTGCAAGAACCATGAGTGCCTACCTTTCTCTAATAGTATCCTTTCCAGGAGGGAATTTTTGTATCTTAACATCAAGCATTCATCTGCAGCACTCCGATGGGCCGTCTGCAAGTTGTGCAGGTTGGTTTCATGAACTCGAATAGTCTCCTCCAACTGCTTGATGTACTCGGTACGACGCTCTCTGAATGCCGCCTGAGCTTGGCGATTCCGTTGTTTGCGTTCTTCTGAGGTCGCATATATCTATCACATCTATCAATATATACCACTTACAGCACGCATCACGCCAGAGCTACGCACCGGCTTTCTGCCACCTTTTCTCTTTTGCTGAGCAGCATTCTCTTGAGGGGCTCCGATCTCAGCCTCGGGGGTTGGAGAGTGGAGGTCCATGGAGTCCTCCGAGCCTTCTCGGGCGAGTTCTTTCTTGTCGATAGACATACTGTCGGCCATTTCCTTTGACGACACGACGAGATACTAAGTAGATGTTTTGCTACCCCACTACAGGACACTACAGTACACCCCAGCGCGGCGGCTGTGGTTCCTGAATTGAACGGCCACTATCCCCAACTAACAGCGAGCACCTGCAGAATCGTTATCACCAAGTCGTTCAAGGTGTGGCTTCTGAGACGCGTGTGGCGATCACATCCGGCGTCAACCAGATCTAGTTTGCATCTGTCTGACGGAGGGGACCCGAGGATTTGGTAACGGGAATTCAGACTGGACGGGTCGAACTAGGGATGATGGTTAAGGCTGAAAGAAGAGTAGAAACAGAGAGTAGATAGAGAGATAGGTGAGAATTGATTAGATGAAAAGTAATGGAATGAGGAATTGGATACGTAAAAGAATTTCGGTGGAGGGTGTGACTGTCCCTGGGTATTTGAATTTTGCAAAGTCTTCAGCGAACACGGAAGCTCTCAAAGCTGGGTTAAGGTTGGAGCAGGCCGCCAAGAGGGGCGCCAGGCCCCGCCAGTCACCAGTGGGAGAAGTCGAGGGGAGGGGACCGTGGTGGTTTTTTCTTTCTGAAGTATCACTTGGCCCGAACAGGCCAAAACAGAGACCAAATGGCGCAAGGATATCCGAAGGACGGGCGTCGTCTATTGGCTTCTCCGCAAAATTCGGTGGCTTCGAATGCTTCCACGGCTTCCATGCTCCACTAGACGATCAGTGTCTGTAGTCTGCCCCTCCTGGAGGAGTCCCAGAGTTCCATGAATTCCATGAGTTCCATGAGTGCAGGAGGTCCAGGAGGTCCAGGAGGTCCAGGAGCACGCACAACCCGGGAGAACTCCAACGCACCGAGATCAGAGAGAGGAGGGGCCCGGCAACCGGACTGGCGGCAACGCAGAATGAAGATTTTTCTTCATTCGCAGCATGATTCCCAGAACGATTCGCTCCATGGAGTGCTGTCCGGTACTTTGCCTAGGGACTGGGAGGGTAGTGTGGCAGATGGACCGGGTACCGCTATGCACAGAACAGTACAGGACATCCGCGCGGTGGATGGTTACACATTAGGCGAGCCATCCCATCGCCTTGGATCTCTGCTCTGGGAATGGAATTGGGTTGGGTGGTTGCTGTCTTTCCAACATCCAATAATACCGGCACCACCAACATCACATTACAGCTCATCGCATCGCATCGCATCATCTCGCTGCCCCCAAACCCGGTCCACCGTCAATGCACCTGGTGTGAGTGAGCAGACTGAACTGAGGAGACGCGATTCAGACGGCCATTTCCGATGTCACCTGCCCTCCTGGCAATTTGGCAGAGCCGTGCGGCATGGATGCCATTGGAGTCGTCACCGCTTGGTGGCGCCGATGGCGTTGGAGGCGGGAGATTCCCTCTGGTGCCAACAAGGGGGCGGAAGAAAATTCTGCTTTCGGCCGGATACATACCAAGTACATGAACATCTGCTGGTCCTGGGAAACTGGAAAATCTCTGGGAGAGGACCGACTCGACGACTCTTCTGCACTGTACTGTACCGGCGGACGATTCATCGATTCATCGTACACTACTACTGTAAACTGTGCACTGTGCACTGTACACTGTACACTCGTACCAGCAGACTCCAGAGGGGGACAGGACAGGACAGTATTCCCCCGCTCCCCGGCCACCGGGCAGCGCACCGGGCAAGAAGATTGGCATTGCCGGTTCACCGTCACCGTCACCGTCACCGTCACCGTCACCGTCACCGTCACCTTCCCCGTCCCCGTTCTCTTCGAATGCAATTCAACCCCCTGGCCAGCCGTCATGGATTCATCCTGGTCCCCCGGCATGCGTTGATGGGTTTTCTGCGACATTGAAGATCGAAACGGCTATCTCCTCGGGACTGTGCCGCAGACCTTTCCACTTATTGTCAGTTCGCTACAGCTATTGTACGATACGGTCCTTTGTATGGTGGTTGATCCTTCACGCTTCAACCATCTCATATGTATAAGGCTGGAGCTGAGGTGTGCTTCGTACTCGGTCCTGTAGATCTTATTCAGACTACAATTGTATAATGTAGCCACTCCCCCCTCTAGTCAGATGGAGCACACCCACCGTGTGGAATCGTCGATCTCTGCCCGTAAGCGGCATCATCCATCTCTCTCTTCATCTTCGTAAAGTGTGTTTTCCCACAAGTCGGAACAATAGCCAGCCAATATCAATATATATATATATATACTCTATGCACCTGGGCCTCCGGGAGATCCATCCTGCACAATCGACAGGAGTGTCACCACAGCTGCCCGCTTATTTACCATGTGAGGCGTACGGTACTGTACTATACAAAACTATACCCATGATCCAGCCTTTGGAACTCAAACCCGCTTCCACGTTTCGACATGCGACTGACGTCTGCCGCGACATTCGTAGTACTGTACTGCTGTATGTACATTGCAGTGCACTGCTCGCGGTGTACTGAACAACAGTTGTACACAGGACAGTATCATCCTCCCACATTATTCTTAGTGCGGTCGTACCTACTTCGTATTTCGTACAACATGAACTTACAGTACTGTACAACGCGATGAAATGAACTGTTGCCGCTTTGTCTGTGCTCGTAACGCCAGGTTGCACGGCAGTCGTGATAATGTGGGTGCGGGGTTGGCGAGCTCACAGACTTTGGTGTGAACCGGATAAAAGTGATGGACATACCATCTCCATACTTCAACTTTGTAAAAGAGATAACTCCATCTTCAATCTTGTCTGTAGGTGTGCATTGACTATATTATATGTAAGGTAAAATCCTCTCTAAGAGAACCCAAACTGTAAAGATAAAACTCTGGCCCTTCCTAGGTGTCTACGTCTTGGAAAGAATGCCATGGCATTTGTTCTTGCTCGGACAAGAACTATAATGTATAACATCTTCGATTTCGATATCCTGTTTAACTAACTTTGTTTTATATAATAAACTACGTGGTAGAAGCTCAATCTAAGGATCATAGGTCTAGCTACTTTGCTTCGAAGACTATTAAGATGTATCGAAGAGGATTTGGAATAGAAGATAGCCAGACTAACTAGAGGTAATGTTATTGAGGCGGAAAATAAATGAGAGCTGCATTTGCTTAATGCCCCTTAGTCCGGCTCAAAAAAAAAAAACTAAAGGGGAGGTGTAAGGAACATAAAAATCAGGAGACTTAAAGCTGTCAACAGAACGCGAAAGACAAAAATCACCTGACTTGCGAAGCGCGATTCAAAGTCCCCGCATTTAAGACCCCCCGGCAAAGTAAGCAATTAAGCGAGTGTCCGAAGTCAACAAAGCCTTGCAAATTGCAACACCTCACAGAACTCTCGTACTGTACGCTGGACGCCGTACACTGACCCCCACGGTGTTATAATCTTGCGTGGTCGACCTTGTTTCAATAATTTCAAGTGAAGTCAGCCAATCTGCAAGTCTTCGCAATGTCTCCCCCTCGACGTCGATCGTCGAGGCTTCGAGGTGCAAGTGCTACACCAGGAAAGGTAAATATTCGCGTGTTCTTGAATTCATTCACGTCACTTACTGATAATCCTTCCATTAGTCCACCAGCCATGCCTCTAATCGCATGGAATCTCTTACTGAGCGCGATGAAACTCCTACATCTGGTCCTCAATCCAGCCTCGATGCCGTTGTTTCCTCCCCTCTAGCTCCGCGAACACCTGCAACAGCAGGCCGTATCCAACCGTCTAAGGAGGAGATGCATCCAAGTCAGGTTCATCATAGCAAGAAAAAGCAGCTCGACTCTGGTCAACGACTTGGCTTTACTGATATCCAGATTTCGAGAAATGGCCAACCCTCTGATCCATCCCAACAAACACCTTCAAAGACCCACGTCCCGAGCTCCGCCTTTGACTTTAGATTTGCTCGCCCTGCCCCTGAACTCGGCCCCGAAGCACAAAAAATGATGGATGAGTTGCGAGAAGAAGCGCTTCGTATCAAGACAAAGCTTACTGCTGAAAGTGAGGAGAGAAAGCGGAATGCAGAAGAGTCTGGCAGCGGTGTTCAAGGACGGAAGATTGCTCAACCTAAAGGAAAAGTCGGCCGCTTCAGTGATATTCACATGTCTGAGTTTAAAAAGATGGATTCTATTGCAGGACATCCGTCTGCTTTTAGGGCTCATCCTGGCAGAGTTGCAGCAACCTCCATGAATCTGAAGCGAAAACAATCAAAGGCACAATTGGATGATAGGGAGGTTATTCAGAAGAAGAGCGAGGAGCCCGTGGAGAAGCCAGCAACTCCAGAGAGATTAGAGAATACGGCACCAGCAAAGCGCTCACGAAAACATGTCACAGATGACACTTCATCCGCTAGGCCTGCATCAAAAGATGATAACAAGACATTGCCAACAACTCCGACTCTTCCTCGCTCGGACTCACGCTTCCTCTCTATCGCGACTCCTACACAAGCTTCCTTGGCTCGAATTGCAAGCTCCAAGAAGCTAAACTCCCAGATCCCAACTCTATCTAGATCACCGTCCAAACCGAACCTAAATGCTACCCCGAGTCGTCTCCACAAATCTGCCACAGTGAACAAGTTGAGCAGCATTCCGAAATCCGCATCTAAGAACTTTTTGCGTAGCCCTGGAACGCTTGGTCGTGTCAAATCAATCCTCCGATATCCGGGTTCAAGTCCAAAGAAATCAAATACTCTGTCGTCCTCAACTTTCTCAGCGTCGAGAAACCCCATCAAACCAGACCTGAATAAGTCGCTTCCTTCTGTTCCTACAACTCCTAGCAGAATGGATGATGTCAAAGGCATGAAGCAAGTCAACTTCACCCCTGATACTGTCAACAAGTATCCTGCAACATTTCCAAAATTGCCTTCCTTTGTGAAGTCTGGAATACCTCGTTCTACATCGAAGGTTCGTTTGGTAGCCAAAAATACAAGCGGTGTCAAGTCGCAAGATAACGCTGTCGACTATCCCTCTATTTCTGGCCACTCTAGCCTAGTTCAAGATTCACAGGAGGTTAAATACCCTGATCTAACCGATTTCCTCGGGCTGGCAGACGTACCCCGCCAAACTGTTTCTAAACCTCCACCTGCTGTTCCCAGTGCCTTTACTTTCCGTAGCGATCACACTATCAACTTTGGCGCCTCCCCGAAAGGCTTTGGTTCGTCGCCTGGCCAGTCCAGCGTCCGCCAAGTTCGACAAAGCATTTTCCCGAATATCATGCCTGGTAGTTTTCCTGATAGTAACAAAGAGAACGCTGCTCCGCTTCCTGCAGTTCCACACGGAATGCCCAATAAGAAACGTCGCCGTGTTGACTCCGATGATGAGACAGAGGTCGAACTGGAACGTTCTCCTAAGAAGCACAAGACTGAGGTTGTTGCGGCTAACAGACTCTTCAAGGAGAAGACAACATCTCGATCAATCAGCCAGAGCCCGGTAAAGAAGAGAGGCCTTATGAGCCTCAGCCGACTGAACATGCTGGCCAGACCTAAGATGCGAAAGTAGAGACGACTTCATGAGGTTTTGATCGTGTGTTTCCACGATTATTCGATTATTACGTATTCGTGGTTTCATTTATTTCATACCGATTCCTGTACTGTATTGTATTGACTTTGTGAGCGATTTGGGACAATTGTTGGAGTATAGTGGGCAGCATTCCATATGCAGGAAAAGTGCACGAGATATGAGTACGACGAATTGATGCTAGACATCATCTGCATACCGTCATTATGGGCTACGAACACTTTTACTACGAAACGTTCTCTTTCTAGTGTGTATTGTTGGACTTCGATAACATGTTTATGTGCTTGCGGGAGACCTGCTCCTTCCTGATCAATAGCCAGATGAGCAGATGACAATAAAAATTACTTTAAATGAAGTGCCTTCCATTGTAAACTCTATAGTTGAATAAACTTAAAAGAAACTTTGACTTTGATTGAAAATACCATTTCTGCTGTCACAGTAAGCTCAGCCATCTGAGGCAAATACAATATCCACACATTCGTTTTATAACCTTTTGACATTCGTGATTAAAAGTATTAACACTCATTTCTACCCTGTTATTTTACATGTCTCTCTTTGACTCCCTCCCATTCCCTCGACAAGAGAAGAATTTCTAACGATTCCACACACGATCGTAGCTTTTCTCAATCCATATTATCTCTCCCGATAATGTCAGCTTCACCCCAACCAACCTCCAATCCTAATAGATCTACGAGTCGAAACAGCAACTTCTCTACGAGCTCCCATGGCTCCACAACAGCTATCCAACAGCCTCAACTCGACCCCGCTCCCGAACCAGCCTTTGTCTGCACAATTTGCTGGCAGCAGCAGGCAGCCGGTGAAAAACCCAAGCTCCTCGATAGCTCAGCGCGCATTGTATGCATCGCCTGCTGGAGAGCAGTGCTGGATCTTAGCATCTGCTGGGTTTGTGGAGAATGTATTGTACGTGGCGACGAGGTTGTCAGTCTCGGGTGGTGTTTTTGGCACAAATCCTGCTTTGGCTGCTTGATTTGTAGGACCCAGATGACTGTCCCGGTGTCAAAGAAGACGGGAAATAGAAATGGGGGAAGAGGTAGAAAATTAGCACGGCAGGGGGACGGCGAAAGCGGGCATGGGAGCAGAAATTCGAACAGAAAGACAAACTTTGTTGGCGTGGAGCTGGATACGATACCGCTGTGTGATTTCTGCGAGGTCGAAACGGCGGGGAAACCCCAGAATGATATCTTGGAAAGAGGCTTGGAGGCTATCTCAAAGTTGGATGGCGGTTTGAGTCGGAATAGATTGGACATGCTGTCAGAAGAGTGGAGTGTAGATCTCAAACAAGCCAAGAGAAAGCTCTCTCCCCGGAATAAACATTCGAGGAGGGTAAGAGGTGTGACTGGGATCGAAGAAGATCTGAAGAGTTTCATCAATGGTTCATCTGGCCGTGCTGTAAGTATCAATGGATTGGATAATGGGGTAAAAAACTAATGAACTTTCAAGGCAACTAGAACTTTCAGTGCGGAAGATTTATTGTCTCTGCTTGAAAATGCAGCCGATATGGGTGTCTCAGATATCATTGTTCATAATCAGCATGATTATTCTGGACAAGAGATGGATGGTCTTAATAACTTCCTCCACGAGGAAGAAAAACATGGCCAATGCTTATCAGTACTTAATCCCATGGGGGAACCAGCTTTTAGGCCTAGCAAGACAAAACCACTACCAAAGTGGATGCAATTGCTTCCAAATAATATCCACCGACAAAGACAACAATTGACTGCTTGTTCCTTCGAGCAACCACAGACAAAAATCTCTTCGCCAAAAAATGATGAAACTAGTTCTAGCGATACCAGCCTCTCGGAAAATGATCAACACAGAACATCAGCTCAGAAAAATGCAGTTCATCTCCATGTTAAAAATGAAAAGATGGAATCGCCGAAGTGCGAAGCACTAGTTCCTGCAAAGTTTTCAAAAAACGATCCTTCAAACTCTTTTGAGCAAAGGGGGCCCTATCTCTCAAATGATTATGTTGATAACCAAGAGTGCCCTAAGAATATCAACTCTATGTACATGAAAACGTCAGAATACCCGTCTACTCAACCTCCAGTTCCAAGGCTGAAAACTCCTTTTCCTGCAATTTCACGAGCATCGCTAACAATAAACGAAGCTATAATCCCCTCTATATCTCACGACCATACTGGCGGTATTGTGAACTATCCCATCGAGGATGCTTGTTGCAAGCTGAGTTTGCTTGAACATCCTCCAACGCCGGCTTCCGCGGACATCCTTGCAAACCTAGTGAGGGCACCAAAGCTTTTGGAGCATGCGGTCATACAAGAAGTATATTCATCTGAATATTTAGACAGATATCAGCCAAAAATTAGTGGTGCTCAATACACAACGTACACCGCGAAACAAGCAGAGCCAATTCTCGAGAAAATCAAACGACAGCGAGTTAGAATACAAAACAGTGCGGATGGCTCAGATAGGGCAGCAGAGAAGAGGAAGAAGGACCGAAAAGATCCCAAGTTGAACAATGAAGGGTACTACTTGGATCCTAGAAGATCGGACTTGAATAAAGAATTGAGAAATTTGTTCTGGGAAGAGGAGAAGACTGGAATGAATTGAACGAACTTGTGGGCGTTGGATAAGATATTAGGTAGATTGGGTCATGCTTCTTTCGGACTTCACAACCTATATACCCTAACTCTTTCTCCTGAGTGATACCACTTGACTGTTGTAAGTTACTAGAATGCGGACTGGAGAACACCATCGATAGTAATGGTCAGGGGCTTAAGCGAGGCGGAAGAGCCGTGACGAGGTAACCTGCGTATGTGGTCTGAAGAATCTGCCGTACAAATTACTCGACAAGGCTGTGTGTTTCCAAGTGGGCATCATCCATTAACACCACTCGCACACTTTTAATAGCAATGGCGCCTGTTAGCCAAGCAGACCACGATGTGGTTGAGAGTGAGTGCTCAATATCTATAGATAATCATGGTAAACCCGTGCTAACAATACTCGTAGAACAATTGAAAGATGCTATTCAAGATCTCTACCAGCTTATGGTCCAAGTAAATGCTTATGATCTCGCTGGCCGCCCAACCAAAGACGTTCTCGAGTCAAACGTGTATGACAGTTTCTCCATTATTCAATCCCTCAACAATACTCTAGAATAGGATGTTAACAGAACCTACACAGCAAGCAACTCGACCGTACTCTCCAAAAGATCCACAGCACCGCCAACCACGCAGCGGCGAATCTCCCCTCCATCCCTCCCGAACTCATCCAGTACGTCGACAATGGCCGAAACCCGGATATCTACACGCGAGAGTTTGTCGAGCTAGCGAGGAAAGGCAACCAATTGATGAAAGGGAAGTTGGAGGCCTTTGCGAGCTTTAGGGATGTTCTTGCCGAGCAAATGGGCGTCGGATTGCCGGAGCTTAGAAAAGATATTGAGAATGTGGTCGCGTCTACTGGTGGGAGAGTAGAAGAGGCAGAAAAAGGGCCTAATCCGTAAATTGGGGAGATATTTGACGCATGATTATTTACGAGGGCGTCGGCGTTCTTAGGCATCGAAAATCCACCGGCATGGCGGCGTTGAGTTGGTATTTTGATTCTTTTGATACATCCCTTGACATTGGAGGGGTGTACGGGAACTTGTAATGAATATACCGATTTACTTTGAATAAACAAGAAGTTGTTCGAAATCGACAGTCGCATAGCAATGTTCAAGGAATAATGCCGGAATAGAGTGATTGTATACTAAGCCGAGAGACGGTGACAAATCTGGGCAGATGAAAGGGCATCAGAGGGTGTTGTAAAATATCATGGAAAAGGATACTGTGCCACATCATGGGATGTGGAGATTGTAAAAGGCGAATCTTAGGCGGCTTCTAGGCGCTGATTGTTGAGGAATTAACTGCTTCATGCCTGGAATCAGTATGTCAGATGAAACGGCTATTCTAAGAGTTCGAGATCTTGCATTCCTGGACGATCGTTAAAATTGAGGTGATTTCCATTTTAATTTCATTTCTCAAAAAATGTAGTGACCGAGAGAGGCACTGCTATCCCATCCCGACACATTTGCAGCCCCTCTTTATCCTTCCGTACAAGTGTGCTCCCTCTACCTCTCTTGCGTGGCACCAAATAATAACGAGCTAACAAAATAATACCAACTGCCTTGTGATATCCTCCTCCTATGTCTCAAGGGTGAAAAGATAGACGAACGCTTTCATTATTCCAAGGGAGCATGAACAATGTTCTTTTGAATTATTCCAATGTTCTTAGAATATGTCGTTTCTATTCTCCTTTTCTGCACTGGAATCAAAGGATCACTAAGTCATAACGACCATTCCGGCTTCGATTTCCATTTTAAAAAACTACTGAGGTCACCATTAGTTTTACTTTTTATTATCAAATGCTAAATTGGGAGTACGGTACCATTTAATTAACCACATATAGGATGAGAAATTGACTTCTTGTCTAGTCTTGTGATGAATGTCGGAGTAGGCTTCATTTTCATCTGCCAGGACTAGCTCTATTTAGAGATTTTGATTCTTTTGATCTGTACTAGATTCATTGTTGAAAGTTTTTCGATCTGGCTCAAATTAGTTATGTAAATTCCCTGCGATGAGAACCGTAAAACTAAGATATTCGGATTGCCCAGTATGAGATGTGCACACGTACTAAGTTACTTTGAAATAATTGCTCATTCTCGAATTTTCTTGGATTAGGCGTGAGGTAAATTTTGATCCATAGGCTCGGTATACCTCCCGGACAACTCGTATATGACTTTTGTGGGATACAGGAAGGACCGTGGCGAATGAGAGATTTAGTGTCCTTGCGTGAAACATACTATAATCCTCAGAAGTGTAGGAAACTGAAATCGAACTCGATCCTATAGATCTACATTGCTAGAGCTCTTCGGTTGAGCAGCTATTTCGGCCTCATAAGCAGCTAGTTGAGCAGCTTGTCGGTCCAGACGACATTGAACTCTTTGCATCATGAATCTAGCTCTTGACCACATTTGTCTATTTCGAGACGGGGGTGTGTACTTGTATAATCCCCACTCGATCGCCATGGTCTCCGTTGCCAAAGCCTCTTTTGCCGGCTCCTCTTTCATCGCCACTTTATTAAAAAGTTAGTGACCAGTTTCGAAGCAGTCTTAAAGAGAGTAACTACTTACTGAAAGCTTTTAAGATAGCCTGATAACCTGGGTATTTATATCCTTCCTCTTTCTGTTCGACTTCTGCCGTTGTCTCAATCTCGATCTCTTCTTCTAATTTAAGAGTTAGTTACGCTCTTAAACAGATATCTAACGTGGTCCATGAATAATACCTTGAGCTACATCCTCGCATGAACAATTAGGCAAGCGGCGAGAAGAGCCTTTGCCCTGCTTTTGTCCCCCTTGTCGAGGAACATCATAGTCCGATAATTTAGTTTCCATATTAATGTAAAATACTGGAATGTGATATACGAAGACAGTTGCCTTTGGAGTAGAAGTTTCGTGTGGTTACGGAACGGTAATATGATGATATTCGCAGGGAGATTGGATCCTTCTAGGATGCGTTTAATGTCCGTGTATTTCTAAGGTTAATAATAATAAAAATGTGGACAGGTCAGATATTTTAATAGTCACTTCAGAAAATCTTGTCGAGCTAGCAATGTCATTGACGTATAGGTTCGCACAAGGTAGGGGAAGTAGACGCCCATCATGTATAATAGTACCGAGAGGTTTTTGTGAACTAGATAATCTCGACTGACCAGGCGGACTATGTTAGGAACTCGGAACACCACGTAGTAGTGTAGAAGGGAATTATATAATGGTAGTTAAAAAATATTAGAATTGTGTCCCGGCCCAAACCTCGAAGTTGTAGATGCCCACAAAGATTCAACGCCGAAGACAAAAATTTGACGGAAAGGAGAAATGATAAACACAGAAAGTGACAGCGTGCGGTTAAAATAAAATGATGTATCTTGTTTGAATAAGTACTTGGAAAGGAATTCTTTTGGGGTATGCTTAGTGATATCTATAATTTTCTTGGTAACTGGTCGTTTACTTGAGTTCTTGTAGGATTTTCTTTAGCTCCGCTGCGACTGCGTTACCAACCTCAGTAGTACTTGACGTTCCTTCAATATCCTTTGTTCTGATTCCCTTCTCAATTGTTCTCCGCACAGCTTCCTCTACAGCCTTCGACTCGGCGGGGAGCTGTAATGAGTATTTCAACATCATAGCGATCGAGAGAATAGTTCCGACCGGGTTCACGATCCCTTGACCTGAGATATCTGGCGCGGATCCTGACTAGTATTAGCCTACCTGGTAGGGCAGTGATATTTTGCCTTCAACGTACCATGAATGGGCTCGTAAATGCCATTACATCTGCCCTTGCCATCTGGAATGCCACTCAAGCTTGCACTGGGCAATAATCCGATGCTCCCCGGGATTACACTCGCCTCATCACTAATGATATCTCCAAACAAGTTACTTGTGACAACGATACCATTCAAGGCTCTTGGATTCTTTACCATGATCATAGCGGCACTGTCGATGAGTTGATGTCCAATCTTCAGTTGCGGGAACTCTTTCGCCATCACCTCACTCACAACCTTTCTCCACAGCCTACTCGTTGCCAGTACATTTGCTTTGTCCAAGCTCCAAACTGGTAGAGGAGGGTCATGTTCCAGGGCTAAATGTGCCGCCAATCTTGTGATTCGCTCGATTTCAGGGCGAGAGTATGGCTCAGTATCCCAAGCTGTTCCATCACCGTCATCTTCTTTCCGATCACCGAAATAAATCCCTCCCGTAAGCTCACGAATGATGTTAAAATCCGTGCCACGGCAAACTTCGGCTTTCAAGGGGGAGATGTCGACTAGTGATTCGGAAGCAAAGTTGCATGGTCGAAGGTTGCCATAAGTGCCCATCTCTTTGCGAAGAGTGAGGAGGCCAAGCTCGGGTCGAACCTTTCCTGTACCCCATTTGGGGCCACCAATTGCACCTAGGAGAACGGCATCAGCGGCTTTTGCAGCCTCGAGAGCTTTCTCCGTCAGAGGTTCGCCGGTGGCGTCAATTGAGCACTTCAGTTCTTAGAAAGTGCGTTTGAAGCTAGGTGGGGTGATACATACACCACCGAGAAGATGCTCCTGAAAATTAAACTTTCCAGCGCTTGGCCGACATTCTTCGATAACTTTGAGGATCTAGATCCTTATCAATTGCCTGCTACGAAATTTTGTGTTGCAGAGATAGAAGCCATACCTTCAAAGCTTCTGCGATAACCTAATCAAGCTATCAGATAAATTCAATATATCCCACCATTGACTCTTGGTTAGACATACCTCGGGGCCGCAATGGTCCCCTGCAAAAACAACAATATTATGGGTTTTCATCTTGATAGATTATGGCAGGAAAGGAATCCAGTTTTGAGTGTATTTAATTTTGTGAAATGTTTCACGCGACAACTGGAGCTCTTTTTGTGGTGCCCCTCACTTCCGATCATCGGAAGCGAAAAGTGCGGGGGCGAAACGTACGTGTGGGACTTACCACTCAGGTGCAAATTTTGGACTAACCGTACTTAGACCTCGGGGTGGTTAACTTTGGAAGATACCACAAGGGTTTTTCTATTTTGAGGAATTCATATTCTGGCCACGTGCACGAGAAGAAGTTCCGAGCACTGAAAACTCGGTTTCAATTATTCATCTGTAATATTTGATTTTGATTCTTGATTCTGCTTTATTGATAGCTAACTATGTACAGGAGAATATTAGTCGACCAGAACCTGTTGCTCCATCCATGTATCTCTATTAATAACCATGATATGACTTTCCGTTTTTCCAATTCGCTCAAATCATGTACCAGAATGCAATGCTGAAGGAGAGTATATCATTTGGCAGTCATAAATCGTGTATATCTTAAACCTCATATTTTAACAAGTGCAAAGAGAGTTCAGCCTGGGGTAAGAGATTATGCTAAGGCAAGTAGGGCCATTGCGCCGGCAACGGCATACGCAACTGGCTTATGTGTGGCTGCAGCGTTGGCGCTGATTTGAAGAGGAGCAGAGGTGGATGGTGACGGTGCGGGTATTGGCGTTGGTGTAACTGGGACGGTGCTTACAACTGGTGTACCTGGAACGGTGCTTACAACCGGTGTGCCTGGGACGGTACTCACGGTTACTACAGGTACGACGGTACTTAGCGTAATGATAGGTATTGTAGATAGCACTACGCTGCCGGGGCTGGTAGCGGTCCTTTCAGATGGATATGTGTCAAATTCGGTCATTGCCACAGAAGTGGCCAATGTAATAGGAACTTGGACCGTGGCTTTCGTCGTCGGTGGCTCAAGACTTGATGTGATAGTATAGGCCGATGTCACAAGAACAGTATTTGTTTCAGTAACAGCTGGGAAACGAGTGAGCAAAATTTTAAACATGCCCAGATGAAAAGACTTACTAAGGACAATGGTGGAACCAGCGCTAACAGTTGTGTAGTCAGTTTCATAGCAGGTTGTGGTGGTGTAAACCTCAGTTGTCTCGTAGCAGGTAGTAAGAGCCGTTGTGTATTCAACAATGGTAGTCCCCACTTGTTCAACCACGAGGCTTGTGGATGTGTAAATCACTGTTACCTCAGTTCCGGCGATTGTAGAAGTCTCGGTCACTGGGCACAAAGTAGTAGTAGTCTCGTATACATAAGTCTCAATGCTCTTAGTCTCTGGCGCAAGGGTTACGCTAGATACTCATTAGTACAAAGCCGAGACTTCATGAATTCAGGTTACTGACTATTCCATTATTGTTTCAGGTATTGTGACAGCGATTGTAGATGTGGCAAGATAGGTTACAATTGCCGTTGTTCTATTCTAGATGAAGTGTTAGACTAGCGGATATTTACAATTTTGAGGGAGGGAATCTGAAAAATAGAGCCTAGAGCGTATTGGAGCCTACCTGAGTTTGTGTTGAAGTGACAGGACACAGAGTCGTGGTCGTGGATACCAATACAGTAGTTAAGGCAGATGATATATTATGAGCAAAAGCAGAGGCGGCCAAGGCCAACAGCGAAAGAACTGCCTTCATGTTGATGTTTTGATATGGAAGCGTTGCCAATTGATAGCGAAAGTAATTGATGAGATGTCAAAAGTAGAATATCTTGAGGTATTAAGTAACCGTAGCGAAGGAGTTACAGTACCTATGTTTTGAGAGGCTGGGCCAAAGAAGTTTATAGCGATGGCTGGTTTGCTTGAGGAAGAGAAAAAAACGTGCCAGGAAACCTGCTCCTTAAGAGACAAGAAATGTGAGCCCGCTGCAACAGCCAGGGCTTGCCCCTCGTTCGACTATCATCTAGGATGTACGGAGTACAGCACAATAGCTCCATGAGAGAGGCCAAGAACAAAACTTCCTGCTGGATACCACTGGACCAAACTATGATGTTCTCTTTTTTTGATGGCTGGTCTGTGGATGCGAATGCATAATGTGCGACTTAGGTTTGTTGTCCGAGCAATATGCCTGCCAATTGGCGTCGCTTGACGTTAGGCATGGGGCATCATAAACCTTGCAGCAGCCTGTCGAGCCCTGGAGAAGGGAATGTTGGCAGGGGAAATCCATGGCGATGATGTCGATTTGGCGAGGTTGGGGCTGGGGTTGTACCTGGGAACGCAAGAAAACCAGCATTGAGGCCATGATATGGCAACTAGACAACTAGCACTCAGCGAAACTAAGGGAAACCAACCTCAGCATCAATGGAATGGCTGGAATTCAAGTCTCGACTTCACAACTTGAAGCTAACGTGCAGTTGCCACTCTGTCTAAGTGCCTCAGAGAATCTACTGCAGAGTAGACAAGAGACGAGACAACGCAACTCTGCACTACACTGGGCCTCTAGAAACGTTCAACAGAAGGATAGTTCCAGCTCTTGACGATCATGTCCATTACTGATGTATGTTTTCGTCCTGCCTAATTCCCAATTTATCGGAATTTGGAGCGTCACTTGACATGTTCGCGTAGAGAATTTTAGCTGTAGCTGTATTGTAGTTCCTAGTGTGTTTCAGACAAAGCTTAATCGATATCCATTCAAAAAAAACTTGCTTTCAGTGCTCCAAACATTTGCTAATCGCCACCAACAGGTGGGAGAGTCTTAACGACTGGTTGACATCGTCCAGACGATCTGCGAGGGGGGCGCAGGATCCTTGCCAATGCACAGTTCTGTATGATACCCGTACACCTGGATGATATACAGTATAGTACTGCAATGGCGACGAGAACAGTAATAGAGACTTCCATCCGATACTTCAGACGGTTGAGCCACATGGCTTCTCACCGTGAAAAAGAAGACCTGTCGGTTGATACCGAATGTACGCGGTGAAACCGCACTGCACTGCAGAACTCTCTCTTACTCACTGTGTGCTCTGGCCCAAGAGAGCAGCGGGACCGACGGCCAACTGATTTACGTCGAGAGGACTTCTTTGCTTGATACGGTATTGTTCGGCACTCTGCACCCTTCTGCACCCCTCCTACCGGGAAAGCTTCGAGGCTTGATAGTCTCCGGCGCTCTTACTGTACAGCACATTAAAATGGTGATCAACCAGGAACGTCTCGCCCGAAGGGAGTCAAAAATAGAATTCTCGCCTCCTGGCTGCGCTAAGGTTACTTCGTGTCTTGCGGGGAGAGACACGACGCCAATCGCAACGATAACAGTGTAAGCGAGCGATCCAAGCACGGCCTACATCTGCGTCATCATGTGGCGACGGTACCTTGAAATTCGACATGGAAATGTTGGAAGTGCTGCAGAATTGAATGCAATGCCATCGAGATCACACCTTTCCTGTATTGCTACTTACGGTGCGTCCTCCGTTGGTTGCGTTGGTGCTTTTCAGTTGCCCGTCCCGGTGTGGAACAAATGCATCTCGTAAGTCGGTGATCATCAGACTATTGTACCAGTACGGTACAGAACTCCGTATAGTAGTTCGAATAACTTCTGGTGATTTTACGATGATTTGGTTCTCCCACCCGCGTCCCGCTCCGGGAATATTTGAAACACCCGAAGACGAAGCGGCCTGCTTTCAACAACTCACTCGAGCCTAATGCACGAGTGCTGGATTTCTCCGACTTTAGGGTCGCTCTGTATACCAGATGGCGTGACAGCACAAACCTCATACATGAGAGAGTATTCCATATTTCTGCGGGTACAAGAGCCTATCGGCACAGCGGACATGGCCGCCCAAGAAGCAAATTTCCTACGGATAAACCCCGCAGTGTACCCAACCGCTGGACTCAGTAGTATCGGAATAGAGATACCTTAATCATCATCCTCATCTGATCCACTGTCCCAGCCATCCTCGTAAGCTTCTGCAATACCACCTAGTGAGTCGCTAAGAGCTTCACGCTCATCAATCGCTACAGCCCTACTTGCAATATATTGGAGATTTTTCAATCTCAAAGCTACCGCTGTATCAGTGGATAATGACGTGCTGATAACGAGTGATGGCTCTGTGTCAGATCGGGCAAAGATATGGGGGAAACTGTCCAGCAGGGGAAATGGTATAGGTATTCTTGTCCTGCAGTTATCATGGTAAGCTTGATTTAGACGAACACCAATCCGGAAGACGTAAGAAACTTGAATTCCTCAATCGAGCGGAATACGAGGAGAAACAAGATTCTGATGCAAATCCTCTGCCGCATCAATCACTAGGAATGGGAAAGGAATAAACTAACTTTTGGATAAGTGGAAGGCCAGCAGCCCGTCGACGAGCTCGTTCATAGCCTTCGTCAGTCTCATTGGCCGTTGCACTTGTCTTCGAACTCTCGCTACTTCTGTGGTTCTCAATTTGACCAAATATGTGCTTCTCTTTGGTGACTCGCCGCCCTCTGTTTGGCTCATCTGTTACGGTCGGAAAGAAGTCCATGTCTAAAGCCGCTAAGCTCATATCATCCTCTGGGGAAGAAATATCAGTGCTCCTTTCCCGTGATGGAACTCTTTGATCTGTTTTGTGATCACTGACTTCCAATCTCCCAGGTCTCGAATGGCCGTTCGATTCAGATTTTTGATCAATACTCATTCGAAGCCTTGCAATAGTTTGATTACCATTAATGTTTAATGCATTGACAAGGTGATCCATTGTCTGTCGGTGCCCATCTTGTAGCTTCAACCGAGAAGGTAGAGTCATAGTTTCGAAGGCTGTAGAGAGAAGTCCAGATACATGCCATGGAGAGCGTGAATCGATCATAACATATTTAGGTAACGTGGCTGAGGGCACTGTCATAGGAATAAATAAGGACGCTTGAGGAGTAATCTCTGATACCGCTTTAGCGATATTCGATAGTCTGATAAATTTTTTATCCTGCAATATCCCATTAAACTTGGTGACTTCTAGGGCTTGTGGAGAGAGCATACTCGGGGAATAGATTTCAGTTCATCCTCAAGTCCCCAGAATGAGACATGAGTCTTGCCATATTCGTCACGGATGCGGTCGATATATCTTGCAGCAAAGCCTCCCCAAGCATCATCCACACTTGCGATCATTTGAATGCCTTGCAAGTGATCGGACTCCTCAGCAAAGGGCCTTAGATCTCGATCTAGGAGGTCATGTTCCTTGTCCAGCGAAATAAACAGATCCTCTCCCACATTCCAGCTCTCGAAGGGCATGAGTGTTGAGCCTAGCTCGTATTCATCCAGCTGTACAATTGATTTGGGATGAAAATAAACCCTGTTGAAATCAGACCAATACTTTACGGAGTCTGTAGTAAGCTTTGGTGGCTCCCATCCAGCTTCAAGACTCTGTTGATAGGCATTTTGTTGAATGGCAGGCTGCCTTTGGATAATAGTTGGGCCATTCCTAATATCCTATTAGACACCACCAAAATTGTGTTGACTTAACATACCACACGCCTGACGGGATGCTCGGCTCCTCTATCTCATATAACGCGTTGATCTTCTTCAGTGACCCAAATCCTCCCTTGAGATCATAGATGAGGGTCCGTGGGGTGAAGGTTTCTGTGCCATCGGCTCCAATACCAGGACGAAAGTGGATATCATGATCAACCAAGGATTCTTCCTCCGCCGAATAAGTAAAATATGATTCCTATCGATGGTGCATCAGTGCATGAAAACAGCGTGAGAGGATCTCCCTACTTGAGTGTTCCAGAAGTGTGTCGCAAAATAATTGCTCCTTTGGCCTAGCTGAAGAGTCAAAATTTCATGCATCGTCACCTTCTAGAAGGCTTCTTAAATGTGCGTGGCTAGGTACGGAGGAAAGCTGGAGGGCATTAGCCATATAAGGTCTGGTGATTCGTGCCACTTGTGGCTAGATGCCTCAGAGAGAATAGAGCTGAATTTTCATCGAAGCTAGAAAATCCGGGCTACGATCAGACTTCAGATAGATGAATAGAGTTCACTGAAAGGCGAAAGTAAGATTATCGAGGCCCTTATACGATGATGATAGTCTTTGAAATTTCTGTCCTTAAAAGTTACCAACCTACCAGCCTGAACATTAGATAATTGAGCTCTCGAATAGTGATAATTTAGTCCTTTCCAGATACTTCAGGTAGGGCGGTAAGATAAATCGAGTTTACTATTTTGTCTTGACTGGCCAATTTAGTATAATATTGCCGTCCGTTATTACCATTCCATGATATCTGGATAATTGTTTCGGAGTTGTTGCGGACAAGTCCGATTCGGAGCTTGTTTTGCTCGCGAAACTTAAGCTTACTCGTTGTTGATTCATCCGACCCCCAGCGAACTGCACAAAGGGTCGTCAAACCCAATAATCATGCTATCCAGCAGCAGTTGATATCTTTAAATGGACCGGAGACTCTAATTAAGGGATTCACAATGCTGTTTCTGTCAAAATACCTTCCATTTGCGTCTACAACGACGACCACCCAAGCTTGTGCCTACCTGTTCGCCGTCTGCCTCTTTTCGATATCTTTCCTCGTTTTTCTCAACAGCAGCGTGTCATTCGTTATCACGGACCTAATTGGAGTTAAAGATGGAGTTGGAGATTTGGTCGGAACACTTGGATTCGTGGACGAACTGGTTGCGCTCTTTGCATGTCCCATCTGGGGCATTGTGAGTGACCGACTTGGGGTGCGATATGTTTGTGTAGCAGGATATACGATTGTTGGGCTGGCCCTCTTTCTTTTTGTACAGGCTCGAAACGTCTATCCGCAGCTTTTGCTGGCAAGAGTCTTGTTTAGTATAGGCGGAGCTGCTACGTGAGTTTCCGGTTTGTCAAAGCTGGATTCAGTGCTGACCAAAGATTAACAGAGCGACAATGGTGACGGCGATTCTACCTTCTATGACAGGCAATGGTCGAGAGAATAATTATACAAATGGGCATATTCCGTCGGAAGCTCTGTCGTCAACTAGAAGCATACGAAATAGCATCGCGACTTCTCATGACTCTGAGGCGACTATCACCCCAACAAACTATACAGTTAGATCAAGAGCTGCACAGCGGAGTATACATGTTAGCAAGCATAGTTCAGAATATTCTTCAAGTCCTCCCAGACTTGCGGGTTTGGTGGGTGTATTCACTGGGTGTGGAGCTTTGGTGGCATTGTCTGTCTTCCTTCCGCTCCCTGCACGATTCTCTCATTTGCATAGAGTCACCCAGGGACAAGCTGTTGCAGACAGCTTCTATGTGGTGGGAGGTACGGCTTTGTTAGTAGCAATCTTATGTTTCGTTGGACTTCGTGGGCTTCATGGGGAAGAGGGAAAAGGCTGGAGTCTTCTTCTTGGGATTAACAACCGACCTAAAGGGTATAATCCCTTGTCGATGGAGGGCGAGTATGAAGACCCTTCAGATGCTCCCTCTATCCAATTCCTTCCTTACTGGCGATTACTTCTGGATTCGACCGTTTTAGGATTTAAGGATGCTCAAATCGGCCTCGGATATCTTGGGGGCTTTGTAGCTCGAGCTTCCTCAGTTGGCATCTCGCTGTTCATCCCACTTTACGTCAATGCCTATTTTATTCGTAATGGATTTTGCCAGGGTTCACCTAATGATCCATCGCCTGAGCTCAAGAAAGAATGTAGAGCTGCATATGTTCTGTCTGCCGAATTGACAGGAGCATCTCAATTAGTTGCGCTTCTCTGCGCACCTCTTTTTGGGTACTTGTCCGATCGGTACCGCCGCTTCAATATACCCCTTTTGGTTGCTAGTGTTTTTGGTATTATTGGATATACGGCCTTTGCGAGGGTCAAAAGCCCTGAGCCCAAAGATATAAATGGCAGGGGTGGAAGTCCCATAGTCTTTCTAATTGTCTCACTGATCGGAATTAGCCAAATTGGGGCGATCGTCTGTAGTCTAGGGCTACTCGGCCGTGGGGTTTTGGGAGAAGAAGGTGGCTACAACTTGTCTGGTCAACTTCAAGACACGCAGGCCACTTCTAGATCCGTAAGAACCAACGAGGCAAGAGAGACAGCACCTCTTGTGGCATCTACTGTACAGGTTGGATCAGTCGAGTCCAGAAGCCATCTCAAAGGTTCAATTGCTGGCGTGTATTCCCTTTCGGGAGGTGCCGCTATCCTACTACTCACAAAGCTTGGAGGGTACCTATTCGACAATCTCTCAGTGGGAGCTCCCTTCTATATGATGGCTATTTTCAATATTATATTATTAGCTATTGGAATAGGGGCAGGGATTTATCGAGAGGCACGGTCCCGAATGCATTGAAACTTCTTTCTCGATTTCTTCCCATCGCCCTTATAAGTGCTTTGTTGCAGTGCTTGATGACATATTTCAAGCCTTTTCGACAATGCGCCGTTCTGCAAAGGGCCAACATACGACTCCAGTTAGTAGGCGAAGTATTTATGATCTGCTAAGAACGAAAATTGAAGGCAGCGTAGCTGGAGGGATGCTGCTTGACCTCCCCATACTTATAGAGCTTTCTTCGAGCTGATTTAATGTCGCTCTTTTTAAGCTCCATTACATATCGTCATTCCATAGTCCATGAATTGATGCACCCGACGAATTCAGTACAAGGACAGGGATTGGTTATTGTTCAAAGGCATGCAATTATAAAATTCGTCAACTTAGTTGATACGTGGATGTCCGCGGCACCTTCTCCTCAGAGGGGACTCTTTCGTTTTTGACCCTGAGTGGACTTCTTCTCTACATCTTTGCTCACATTTGGGATTCCCTGAGGTTTCAACTTCTCGGACAATCCACCCGAGCGGATCCAGTGACAATGCTCGGCTTGTAAGGATTCGGTGAATTCTATTTAAGACCGTTGTTTCATCTGGGGCATATTGGCATCTTGAATCGAACCGGAAGTAGATATTCTCATGGACTTAATGCATGCGAAAATCAGCTTCCCATCTTCGGAGTACCATAGTACTGTACCGTACACGAGGATGGCAACAACGTATCCTAAGTTTAGACGTGGTGACGTGGTGCCATACCGGTGACATACCGGGTGCAGATGGCCCGTGATCCTGCTGGCGGTCCAGGACAGGACAGTATTTTCGGCCGCGACGGCTGGCTTACGGAACAGCATGACAAAGGAAGGAAACGGGGCCGGGAAAGCTGGCATGGAGGAGTCGAGTAATTTTAAGGGCTGACTACCCGTGACCACAGGTACTTTGCACTCTACTGTACCAATAACGGCTATGCAAGTACTGTACTGGCGGCCGGCCATGTGGCGCAGGTTTGCTAAATGCGGCTCCTCAGTTCCCACACCCCCCCGCATTGGACTCGCTAATACATGGCTTGGCAGTGCAGCGCCGCCGTGCAGCGCATTGCAAAAATATCCAAAGAAATTATCTCCAATGCACGCTGACAATCCTTGAGGCTTAACTTCCGTGAGGCTCCAAATCCATCGCGGCTCATCCCCATCTGGTTTCACAATCTGATGTCGATCTGCCATTGCGGCTGATGGGCGACTCTAATTTGAGCCTCCTAGAACCTCATGGAGAATCTTGGAGATAGGAAACTTTCTATAAAGAAGGAGTGAACTCCCGTCTAAACAATCTTCTTTTTCATCATCATCATACAACATCATCTCACAACAACAATCAACAATCAACAATCTTCCACTTCAACTTCCACTTCAACTTTTAAAGTTCTTTTCTAAAAACATCACTTCAGTCAAAATGGTTTCATTCACTTCCATCTCTCTCGCTGCTGTGGCCTCTGTCTCTCTCATCACCCCTGCTCTCGCCAACGGTGGTTTCAACTTCTCTCCATCTCTCCAAGTCGGCCGTCGCTCTGCTGATACTACCAACCACGCTCTTGAATTCTCCGCATGCCAACAAGCTGCTGCAGCAGTCAAACCCAAGCCAACCTACATTATCTACGCCAACCACACTGTTGACATCAATGGCTTGCCCGCTGTCTGCATCTCTCAGCTCAACACCCACAACGCTTTGCCTAACATCACCGAGGTCAACAAGTGGGAAGGATGGGGAATCGTTCTTAACAGCACTGCCATCCAGACCTCCGGTGTTGGAAATGGCTTGACTGCTTACTTGGAGACCATCGGCACCAAGATTGCTTAAATGTATACACAGGAAGATATTTGAGCATGAAATGTCCTTGTTAGCATTTTGTTTATACGGGAACGGTTCAGAAAAGCATAGCATTACGGTACAATCATTGGGATACGGGTAGCATTGGGTGGCATTGGGGCATGGGTATTATCATTTGGTGTTCGGTTTGGCTTAGTTTTGCTCAGGAATTCAATTGATCTTACATTATATATTCTTCCTTCTCTCATGTCTATGGTGATTTGATTCTCCTCACCTGCCTCTCCACTCACATACTCTATTTAATATCTGCATTTTATCGCGGCCTCACTTTTAAGATTTTTGAGTCAATAGTTTGGCCCATTCATTCTTGTGACCTGTCAAAGACTAATTATAACCGAAGATCCCTCAGACAATGAGATTATAAATAATGCTGAGATGCGTATTAATCCGAACCCCTGTGGAGAAATCTTGATGATACTTAACCGCGGCCGCGGGTATAATTAGATAGATACCTTGCTAGTACCTCAGGCTTTTGGGAGAATGATTTCAGAAACAGAGTCACGTGTCGGTGACGTATTCCATCTCTGGAGAGGCAAATGAAGAGCTATGACTGTGGAACGTAAAACAACAATCTGGCCCCTCTATATGTCTGCCTTGCATTTAAATCTGAGTCTATTTAAACCATTCGTTGTTTAGGAGATTGAATCCACCTCCACCAACTTTCCTTATTGACGTACCACATTTTCTTCGCCACGTCAAAGTTTCTCAATCGAATACAAATTTATCTCTAGATAAGCGTCATACAAGTGTCATAATGTCGGGGATACAGATACACACTAAAAGCCCTATTAATGCCTCTAAGGCATCTGGGGCAAGCCAGCAAACCATGGCACCTGAAGTACAATCTTCTCCTCAAGCCCCCAACCCAGCTTCTGCAATCCCAACTGCAGCATCTGCAATCCCAACTGCAGCATCTACGTCCTCATATCCAGTAGCTCGGCCAGCAGCAGTACCCGGACCTAAACCAACGGGCGCTGGAGGACAACTTCATACCTCTCTTCAGCCAACTCCTACAACCCAAGGTGGTATTGCAGGGCCCCCAGCAGCGCAGCCTGGTGCGGTACCAACTCCGCCAAACAGGAGCGTAATGCCACCACCTTTTGAAACTGGTGATAGCTATCATCGTCCACAGCAGACAGCGACTCCTCAAGTACCGGTTCCGACTGGACAGTCATACCCACCGCAGATGGCCATTCCTTGGCCTGCAAATCCAGTAAGAGCTCAGCCTCCCTCTTCGGCAACTCAAACTACGAACACCGCCCAGGCGCAATATCCAGTGAGCCTCCCAGCAGCCGAATCCGAGGACCCACGGCGTAGCTTGGAACATCCTCCGGGATATCAACAGAATGTGTACGCTGCAGAACTTACCGGCGAGCAGAGACGAGCAGCCGTGGCAAGTAGTTCATCTGGGCCAGGGGAAAACGAGACATCGGAGTCTTTTGGCGGCGTTGATACCGGGGATGCTTGGAATGTAGCTAAGACATGGGCTCAACAAGCTGGTGAAAAGATATCGCAAGCTGAAGCCGAGATTTGGCGAAAGATCAACAAAAGATAGCTGATTTTACTTTTGTTATCAATTACCGATTTTCAGGAATGCACATTCTACAAGTCACCATCTAAGGCCGTTTTGGCCTTGCGATTGAGGCTGCACTCCTTGAAATAAACATGTCTTTCTTATCAGTGATTCAGGGGAAGTCGAAAAGGGGGGGAGTGAGATTCCTTTTTTTTGTTTCTGGGATTCGCATGAATTACGATGGCGTTGGTTTCCCTGGTGGCGTCATTTGCAAAAACACACTTGATAGCCGGCACGGTGGGAATATTTCGGATTGACCAACACATTGACACGAAGGACTCGTGGTTGGACGCGTGTACGCGTAAAGTGCTGTAGGGTGTTTCCAAGGTGGCAAGCATGTGTTGGAGTAATGGTG
This sequence comes from Haplographium delicatum, assembly GCA_037952705.1. Classification (NCBI taxonomy): domain Eukaryota; kingdom Fungi; phylum Ascomycota; class Leotiomycetes; order Helotiales; family Hyaloscyphaceae; genus Haplographium; species Haplographium delicatum. Next base: position 64,326 of record JAPZPC010000108.1, read on the forward strand.
CTATTATCGTCTTGTTATCGTTTATCGACTATCTTTTCAGCCTAACAGCGTCATCATTGGCGCCAGATCCTCATAAGAGCAGTGATATTGACAGTGATCCTCCACTTTAGGCAGTAACCATTCCCAAATTGGCCGAGAAAATCATGCAACAAGGCCGGCTCAACCTTGTGGGAAGAATAATCACCCGCAAGGGAAACGATAATACTATGGGAATGGTATACGAATGGAGATTGGCAACTGGGAGTTCTGGTCGACGGCCACAAGGATGGGACAGGGCAGGTTAGGAGACAAGAGCCAGAAAAGAGGGAAAACGGGAGGGGGAGGGAATGCGGAGAGGCCGGTACTAATCTCATCTCAATTTGGAGCATTATGGGAACAGGGAGCAGGATGCGGAGGGGGAGGGACAGAGGGCTAGAGGAGTCGACTTATTGAATCGCTATGAATCACATTACGAATAGCGAACGATCCGAACTCTTCTCTGACGGGAGACGGCTGACAGCGGGTAATGGAGGGGACGAAAATAATCCCTAAACCCAACGTGTTCTGAGAGAAAGTTTGAAGGTTTGCGATTTGACGGAGAGCACGTTTGAGGGCGTGAAAGTTTGCCAGTTTGTCAGTTTGGACTGGCTAGGTTGCTAGGGTTTCGATACCAGCGAAGACGTTGCTAAGTTCTGTTCCGGGATGTTTTGGTTTGATCTCGTGCCTCCTCCGCAGTTCCGTACAAACAAGAAGGAGTGTCGAGTATAGAGTATACTGTAGAGTAAAGGACCGGAGTCGGTCAGAATCCGGGCCGGGCCTGGAATGTATGTACCGTCAATACTGCGGTACAGTATCAGCAGTCGCTGCGGAGCAGTATCAGATCCCACGGGAGTGACCAGCGCCGTGAATGATAGACGTTGCTAGAGTGAGAACAAGAATGAGAAATCGTACGGAGGCTTGGGTTTTGGGTTTGGAAACGCAGCAAAGGCTCTTTGGGTCGGCTACTTGCAAGTCCAGCATCGAGTGTAGCGAGTGGTGTCGAATGATGTCGAAGAGTAAGAATAGGAATAGGGTCGGGTTGAGTCGAGGTGTCTGGACGGAGTCTTAACTCTCGTTCGATCGACAAACGAGGTCCCTGCCAACCTGGTCGCTGCCGTTTCAGACCACCGATTCTCAAACGCGTCGCTTAGGCACCCCGGCGCGGCTGACCACTCGCGGCCACCGTCACAACGACCAACCGACAACGTGAAACTTTTGCTACCATGGGCCTCCAATATCTCGACCACAGAACGCGCTTCTCTGGCGGCCGACGAGGGGCCGGCGACGGATAGAAGGGAAGAAGGGAGGAGATGAAGATTAGAAACCAAGAACAAGAACAAGAAGAAGAAAAAAAGGACGGCGGACCAGCTGAATAAGAAGAACGAGAATCATAGCGGAAATGAAGATGCTATGCGCTCCTCTCCTCGGCGCCATCAGCCTCCACGATCTCCGCACGCGTAAATATTAGAGTTGATATGCCTTGCTGTTCGGTCCAGACCAGACCAGGTTGTAACATCTGGGGAGCCCCTGGCAGGACACAGGACAGGCGGAAGGGTAGAAGATCATGGTCGTCACCGTCACCAAACAGAATCCCTGATATCGACAGTATCGGTCCATTTGGCCGGGGGGCCTGGGGACTGGAGCACCCGACACGGCCTCCCTATTGGCTACCAGGCACTGTTCTATTCAGCCTACCTCCTCGAGATCTGTATGTAGGCCTGGGACGTTACAAGACGACCCCGTTGAGCGTGTCCGCGGCCCCGAGTGGAAAGCACAAGGACAGAAATGTGTGTCGAGCGAGTGCCTTTCCCATCCTCGAACAACGGCGAGTGGAGTGGTCGGCCGGATGCATCAAATAGGGCCCTCAGCCTGCTCTTCTAAGCCTGGCTTTCCCCAGATAAGGTTGAGTATCGCACGGTGGCGTCGGTTTGAGACACAGCAAGCCACCCCCTTCTAGACTGCTGGATGAACACATCTGGGTTTCTGTTCCATCACTGACTGCTCGTGAATCTTCTCGGTGACGGAGCATCCTGACCCCTGGCGTGCCCTTGGGTTTCGATACCGCACAGTGACTCCAGCTGTGGAAAACCGACGGAAGACTGCTATCCAACCCTGGATGCCAAGAATGCCCGGTCAGGCCTGCTTCCTGACCTTAACAACACAAGTTTTGTGAGGTTTGGCTTGTATCAGGAACACCGGCATGGGTCTTTGGGAGACATCCCGATCCCGGACAGGGCCGTTAAGTGGACCATCCCGCCGCAGGCCTCCCTCGACCTTCGAACGTATATTCTCTTTTATACTCTAGGGTCCACTGCACTGCCCCTCTTCCACCTTTTCCGCCTCCTCCCAATCGCTGCTCTTCCTATTCTATTCGACCAGTCACTCCTTTACGGTCTTTTTAATTTCGCTTTTCTCTGCTCTATATACTGGGAGCTGGCTCTCATCTACATCAAGCCAGGCTGCGTAGATCACCAAACGAGCTTGTTTCTATACTTTGGCGTAGTTCAACTCACCACACTCATTTCCGCCGCCAACGCACATAACCAATCTAGTAATTCATATCCACATCCTCAGCGCGAGGCATCGTTGTCCAATTTCGTTTCACAGAGAAACTCTACGCATTCCTTACATCCCGAAGAGCAGTATAACACTTTGAGTTGCACATCCTCCACTCTTATCACGTCTGGTATGTTACAAGACTTCCATTTTTGAAATCTTCCGGGTCCCCGGTCTGGCGGGTCAACAGTCGAATATCTTCTTCATAACTGTTCATAAACTTATCGAGGCTGACGACAAGAATTCATAGGCGTGACGTATAGGCACTGCGTTATAATTCGAGTAACGTGGACGACTCTTCGTCATGGACTCCAACCAGGCGCAACTGTGAGCCATTCCATAGTCGCCCCTCTATCAGTATCTTTATACTTACACTTAGTCAACTTTAGTCGCCAACAGATTCAAACACCCTCCTTTACGTTTAACCCAAACAATAAGTTTAGAAGGGACTACCCACCTCGATCTTTCCCCACAGTCACCATGAATCCAAGTGAGATGTCGATGAAGCCGGAGGCAGTGGGGTTAGGGATGTGGTCGTCAACGCCTCCCCAGAGCGTATCTCGCCCTCGACCAGCGACAATACACGAGACAGGATTCTCGTATTGCATGCCGGAAGAGTATACATCATTACCAGCGTGGGACTCGTCGACTATGCCGATGCAACCTCTCCATGATGGACTCCCTCAAACATATGCCGTACAGCAGGATTTTTATCCCTCGTCGACAAATGGTGAAAGTAAGTCCTCTTGGAAGCAAGATGGGAAACCTAAAACGGATCTTCATCTGACAATCTCAGATGGCTGGCACACAAAGCCTTGCGACGATGGAATTGATCTCCATGGCCTTGATACGGACATGAATATGGGACAAGCGTATTCCACTGACGAAAGTGCTCCTATTCTTGATTTGAGATATCCTGGACCTGGAATGGAAAGCGATCGTCTCAGTCTCGAGCAGCCCTATAGTTCCCGGCGCATGTCAGGCTCATCATTCACAATGTCGACGACAGGTGCACTTTCTGAAATGCCTTCGTATGAAGACTTTTCAACCCTCTCAGAAGCGCCATCCTTTACTTCGGACTACCCACCACCGTCAAATCGAAACTCTTTGATGTCATCCACCCAACTATCACCTGTTGCTTCACCGAGGATGACGCCCCAAAACCGCTCTGAGTTGGTTCGAACACAGAGTCGAGGCAGAGCATCTCCTTCACCAAGACCGAGTATGAGATCGGCACCTTACAGTATGGACAGTGCTCGCAACAAGAGATGGTCCACAGGATCCTATGCCCCGATGCCAAACAGACGCCCATCTCCCTTTGTGTATCACCAAGGACATGAGGTCTTTGCGCCACACCCTCCGAGGATGTCTTCTCGACACTCCTCTCCAACGCTACCGAACTCTCAGCTTCCACTGAACCTGAGCAATTTACAGACACAACAACACCCTTTCCTTATGTCAAACAATGTTGCTTTCCACCGAAACAGCATGCTACTCCCCTCTCACAACTATCACGAGCCACACCAGTTCGAGACACCGCCACCTCTACTTTCCCACGGCCTTTTTAGGATGCTTCAAAGCAATGCCGATCCGCATTCATTACATTCACACTATACTGATCTCAGCGATCCACCTGATCTCTATGCCTCCCTGCATGAGGAACAAGTTCCCCCACCACCGGAAGATATGAACCCCAGTGATCCGGACCTCATTCCTCACGAGCAGGAGCTTCGATTTGATGGCGACCTATACACGCCGCGTTGGGTTCGGGGTCACGGCAATAAGCGCGAAGGTTGGTGTGGAATTTGTAAACCAGGTCGATGGTTGGTCTTGAAAAACAGCGCCTTCTGGTACGATAAAAGTTTCACACATGGTATCAGCGCAGCGACTGGAAGCCCTTTTCAAGAGCCTCAGGAAACCCGCCGCATGGATGGTAACCCCGATGTCTGGGAAGGTCTGTGTGGAAGCTGTAACGAGTGGGTTGCCCTCGTGAGTAGTAAAAAGAAAGGAACTACGTGGTTCAGACATGCTTACAAAGTAAGTTGGTCTTATTTTGAGCACAAAATTGACAACTAACTAATTGACTAGTGCCATACGCATCCAAAAATCAAGGACGCACCGAAACGGCGTCGAGAAAGCAGTCATACTCGTGCGTTAGGCGCTTCCCAAATGGCTAAACCAAAAATCGAAACTCCGATGACGCCGCAAATGACACCCAGTAACTCGGTAACAAACACACCGACGCCGGGACTATTGCAGCAACCACAACAACAGCAGCAGCAGCAGCAGCCGCCGCCGCCACAGCAACAACGGAAAACGATTAGTCCTTTGGAGGGTCTGGCTACGATGATATAATTTTTTTTCTTTTGTTTGATATTTTGTGCTGCCTCCACGAATGATGACTCTATTTTATGAAAAGAATAGCAAAGTTCTAGCGTCCAGGCATCGTTATCAGCCAATTGAGAGGAGCAATTGTGCTTTGATGAAAGTGAGAGACAGCAGGCGTGTGATTGATTATTGATGATTTATGAAGCGACACAAAATTAATGTTATATCACATATATGGCATATATGGATCATGACAGAGTAGTTTCCTGTCATGAGACACCGTAGTAGATAGCTCTAATGAATTGAGAATGAAAAATGAGAAATGAGCAGGGTCCGATGAACGTCGAGGGTGTTTTGGGACCATGCGGTGATTTGCAACTGGCTTCAGAATCTTCACGGAAGTCTGTTCCTTCGGGGTCGTAGTGGCAAACTTGACACGGCAGTGAAACGGTACTGGGCTTCTAGAAGGACGTCAAAGCGAAATGTTGTGCTTCGATTTTCCTGACCTTGACGTTTGAGTTTTTCGATCTCGGGAACTTTTCATTCGCACTAATGCTTTCCCAGATTTGCTTGCAGGGTGGAGATGTATATGCCGTTTTCATGCCGACGCAAATCCGGAGAATTACCTGATGTAGTGGAGAAAGCGAGGCGTCTTCGAATGTCCACTTTCGGTACAGTACAGTACAGTACCGTAGTACGGTAGCTGGTTTATTATTGCGTGGTGGATGCGAGATGTCATTTGACACGTGATGACCTTCCTTCAACGGTAGGGAAATGAGTCGCAGAGCACCACCAGCACCAAGAGTACACTAGTTACCTAACGCCCTTTCGCATCGTGGGATCAAATCTTCCCGCACAGGACTCAAAACCTTAACTTCCACTTAGTGACGTAAAGGAGGGGCAAAGCCGTCCTCGGTTGCGGACCCAAGATGATTTCATTTCTTTTCGTCCTCCGTTTTCTCCTCTGCTATATTTGTTCGGCTGAGACGGCCCACTGCTGCTCCTGAGTTTGAGGTTATTTCGAGCGGCTATCCGTCAGGAGACATGCGTCACTTCGACTTCATGATTTGGACTATGGCACCAGAACGTACCTAAGAATAACCCTGAGGCAGCAAAAGGGGCGTGGTGGACTGGTGTGCTCAAGCACGGCGCGGGTGGAAGGGTGCGCTCGCAACGGCCCCCCCATCATGATTTTTCACTTCCGCTCTTGGGGCTGATGCGATCAACGCTACGGCCTTGTTAGTGCTGAGTGGAAGCGGCTGTCTGTTTCTTCAAGAGGGGGGCAGGGCTGGTGGGGGGAGCATCATTCGTCATCTCGCTGAGGCAGAGAGGGGCACTTGTTTGGAAGAAGAGGTATGCAGTGCGGTGTGTGGAGGGAGGGATTGGGTTCGAATACCAAAAATGCAGTCCAGTCCCTTCGTACCGATTCTGATTATGTACAGAACCGTCCCGCAATGTGCTGTGCTGTGCTGTGCTGTGCTGTGATCCGTATATTCTTTTTCTTCTTATTCTTATTCTTATTCCTCAGGGGTGTCCTTGGGGTTTGGGGGCAGTCGCTTGTTCGCTCGGTCACTCCGTACCCATTCATTGTTCGCGGGCTTAGGCCTCTTCTGACGCATGCTACAGAACGCCGAAGGAGACGAAGGGGGAATTAAAATAAAATAAAAGGATGGGATGATAGCAATGTCTTGCTGCTGTTGAAATGTGTCTAAGAGAGGAGAGGTCATTGGATACCGCCTAAGATCCGAATTTTTTAGATTTCTGTAGTTTGGCTAGCTGGCTCTATGCCGGTCGTTGTTTCCACAGTAATGAGAGAGGGAGAGAGGTCTTACATTTAATATTGCCAAATTCCTCAGCTCCACGATGAGGCACAGTATCCATGAATCAATCGTTACTGAAAAAAGAAAAGAAGAAAAAACCTAATCTCGTCTTGCTGAGATCCACAGTTTCCAAGCTCCCTTCCGTACCTATTCCGGAAGACTGGATAGAAATTTCCTTTCCCTCGCCTGTGAACCTGGCCGTGCTCGGAGCTTTCCCATGATCTCCTCGTACCGAGCTGACCGCTTGGAGCTCGGTGTCGGAGCTGCAGAGAGAACTAGAGTTGGAGCAGGAGAAGAGAAATGAAAAGGTTGAAGGAAAAACGAGGTGCAGGCCGAATATGACGATGGCCGTGGAGCTTGGGCATTGGGTATTGGACATTGCGGTGGAGATTTTGGCTGCAGTCCAGCTCTACACTGCTGCAGGTCCCATCGCCACTCTGGTGATGGCACCCAGCCTTGCCTAGTCGAAGGGTTGGACTTGGGCATTTATTGGAACGAATGTGCATGCATGTCCGCGCAGGTCCAGTTGGGGTGCAGCCGTCTAATTGCCAATGGTCCATGGACAGCTGGCATGGCCGTAAACGCCGATGGCCAGATTACGGCGAGATGATACTCATGCGCTCTCTTCTTTATTGACGCAGGTACAGTACAGTACAGAACAGGACGGAACAGAACGGTAGATACGGTATGGTAGGGCCACAGGATGAGGAAGGCGAATAGGTAGGAGCGGACAAGTAATTGACGCCGTCGAGCGGAAGAGATATCAACTCGTCAAGGGTGCAATGAATAAAATGCAGTGATGCCCGGAGCAAATCGTTAGGGGTGGGATTGTACAGTAATTAGGAAATACTCGTTAAAAGATGGACGGGGATGCTGTATTGGGATCAATTAATAGTTGTCATAATATGATCATATAAAGATTGAAGAGGAAGTCCGAGTACAGACAGAGGCGTATATGACAATGATCGTGTGGAGAGATGTGGATTAGCCTCGCCCTTCGGCGAAACCCATGAGAAAATGTCACCAATTCCATATAAGTATTGAAGCTAATAGTTGGGATTCGAGGGAGGTAATATGGCTGGACCAGAAAATACTATGCTGTACGGATGGACTGTGCTGTTAGTATCAAGTGCTGTACCACTAGATTAGCGTACTCCGTAAAGTACTGGAGCACCCACCTACCAACCCACCAACCCACCAACATAAATCTCGATAAAGCGTTGAATTTCTGTACAGTAATAATTAAAATTGTTCTGATCCTCTCTGGGCCAATCGATCACATGGGACTGCACAAATTTCGCCTCTGTGCCCCTCTCGGTCTGATTCCGAGCGCCTCCCGCTGCATTATTCTCCGGATTTGAGTGTACTCGGTGTTGGTGTCGGCGTCGTTGAGATGCACAGTGATGTACGGTGGACAGTGCAGTACAGTCAGTACAGTCAGTGCAGATATGGGAAGGTTGCACTACCCTGCCTCATGTAGGTACTGTTCCGTACCGTATGACTACGCCCGGGGTGGGGCAGTACAGGGCAGTACAGGGCAGTACAGGGCGGGACAGTACAATTCTGTTCTGGATTCTCATCCGCCATAACTCCCCTTCTAGCTGTTATACCTCACTATTCACCCCTAGGCTCTTGACCTTTTAGCTGTATCTTTGTGGTTTTACTGCTACTCTATATATCCTTGATTCTCCTTCTTATCAGTTATTATTATTAATATTTCTTCTCCTTCCCTTTTCCTCCCCTCCCCTCCCCCTCCCCTCCGTCTTATCCTTGGCCCGCTGGAACGGGTTGGGCGGGAGTAGTGTCCTCGTTCAGCTCGACCCTTTCTGCCCTCTCGTCTCCTCCTCCCCAATCATTTCGAGGCGACCTGATGATGACCATCAAATCCTTGATTCCGATTTTCGACGCCGGCCCTGCACTATGTATGTCGATATGCGAACCACGCCTGGGACCCATGAAATTGACCAGAAGCACTCCTCCACCCATCGTCTCTCTAACTTCCCCCACCGTACCGGACAGGACAGTAGCATACCGCACCGCCTCTCATCGCGCCCACTTCATTCATTTCCTCATCTCTTGCCTGGCCGGGTCTTGTGGGGTCGGTCTGGTCTGGTGCACGATACAGAATACTCACTCACTGTACCATACCAAGAGCCATATTCCCGAGTCTCTCCTCTCACTTCGTTTCGTTAGGCACTGCGCTGCACTGCACCGTACGTACCATAGTGGACCGTCCTGTCCTGGATGTTCCGTCCGGATTCTGGATCTGTAAACGCCGATCCTAATCCGTAACGGCTTCAGGGCGTGCGTTTGCCAATTGCACTCACGGCTTTGACTGAACTTAATATTACATGTCCCAGTCAGTAACTTACCAACAATTGTTTGTGTTTGTTCGCCGGACCCGCAAGCCCACTACCAAATCCACCGGCGCACCACAGCGGGCCAAGACACCTGGTTTGTCTGAGTTCTAGCATCTTTTGGCCGGGCACTACTGACTACACTCTCATGCCATATCGGAAAGAAAGATTTGGATAATTTCACCGTGATCGTGTGCTTCAGCAACGGCACCCCCCCTCTTCTACCAAAACTCTACAACTCGTCTTTCCAGCACGTCCTCGAATCAGAATCTGACTCTACAGTTGCCCAAAAGCTCCCGGAAAAGCTACTCTACCTTGCTGCTAGTCGAACCAAAGTGCCCTCTTTTGCCGCTGGAGCTGATTGAACCGCTACCGGTCTTGTGCCTGCTGACGACCTCGACCTTGAAACCTTCGTGCGCCAATTCCTCAACTGGTATGCAATCCTCTGGTATACCGAATGCGTTATGCTCGTGCCGAGACGCCATATGCAAGATTGGCTGACTTTCCTTCACATAGAATTGTATACTAGCTCGCCATGCAGTAAAAAAGTCTGGTTGCTCATACCTCGACGGCTGCTTTGGCTATTCCTTATTTTGCATACTTCCCGCCTATATGTTCTGCTGTCGAAAGGAAGCTGGGAATTAAGACTTTTTCAAGCTTTTTCAAGAACAGAAGAGGGTGGATACTGGTCGAGAAGGACGGTTCAAAAATAAGGCCCATAATATCGAATTGTGCAGGCAGCAGTCCTGCCGTGGGCCGTTCACCCCGTACTAGAAGTTCTATTTTGCTATGAGTTGGGATCAACAGGCATACAGGTATTGTTCCTGATCAAATCCGCTCCATGTTCTTCTTCTCCGACAGGGTTGAGGCTAATGTTCTAATCGCAGCTTTGGGACTCCAAACGCTCAACCACCCACTCCAACACAAACTCCAACGTCTGCGCAATTCCCAAGCCCGACATTCCAGACCCCGAGAAATAATTCGACCTTAGAGAACCGGAGTGGTTGGACCCCAACTTTTGCAGAGGAATACTCTGTCTTCAACGCCACGCCGGGACGACTGACCGGCTCTCAAAATCCTTTCCACGAAGTCTCGACCCCGCGGCCTTCTACTGCTTCTACTCAGCACCGCCCTCTTTCCACCGAGGGGAATATTGCAGCTGAGATTGCAACTCATGTGCATCACTTCTCGCCCAATCCTAATATCCAACTTCCTCCGGTGGACCCCTCTAACCAGTTGCCATCTTCACCCGATCCATATTCTACCACACACGACCGATTCAATGACGGCGCAACGCAAACGGTAACCCCAAGAAAGCTGAAGAAACGCCTGGAGGAAGGTTTCAGTGGGCAGACGGCCACCCCTCCAGCGTCAGCATCTAAGGGATCAAGGAAGCTAGCACCGAAGATTTCAACGGACAAAATGCAGAATGACTCTCAAGAAAGACACTATGGCTCCTCTCAAACCCCAACACAGCACCCAAACCTCATGTCGTTCCCTTCTAGCTCCGCAGACTTTTTTGGCTATCCAATGTCTGCGCCTGCAACGGCCCCAATATTCACAGATGCAAAGCCTTTTTGGGATACGGACGCCAGCATGAGTGGGATGGACCTCGATTTTGCTAACCATGAGGCAAATATGTTCAGTACCAGTTCGCATAAGATCAACAATTCTTTTGATTGGGGACGGGATAATCAAATGTTCCAGGAGACGGTGAACCTTCCCCCTCCTTCAAGTCAACCCGAACCACGCCTCAATTCTAAACGTCAACGACCAATTGCCCCAAAACTCCCTGCGACTGGTGCGGAGATATCCACGTCAATGCAGCCCTTTGATTTTACTACTACCCCAGTATCAGATGATCCGTTTTCTGTGGCAGCTATCGGCGGTGCTGTTGATCCGGGCCTATTGTTCTCTCAAAACAACAGAGATAGAATGGCTTCTGGATTTGGAGACGTTCCTCTGCCTCCAACTCGACCCGTTACAAGTCATATCGAGTTGAAGCCTTATCAACACCAACTGCGAGAATCACAGAGGGACCAGGACGACCTTCGTCGATCTCGTAACTCCCTAGAAAATGGTAAAGTTCGCCGCCTCGAGAGGGGCACTGTTAGTTCTCCGATTAAAGGTTCCGCACGCCCTGGCCTCCAGAGAAGCATGAGTGATAACAGGGGCAGGGTAACTCACGGTAAGCTTCTTCACCTCAGGTTCTTTTGTGGTGAAATTTAACATGCGTCCAAGATCGAGTTATTTCCAGAACTGGTCGGATTTCGCCGGTGAAGCAATCGCGGCCGAGTAGTCTTACCATGATTCCCGAGTTACAAGCTCCTAGAACCCGAACGGAAGTAAAATTCACCATAGATGCCAATGGGAGGGCGAGAACAGAGACTGTAATCGTTGAAGAGGAACAGAGGCCTGCGAGGAGGGGTCCACCAGAGGACTGGGATTCGTCACAATACTCATCATCCTCTGACGACGAGCCAATATTGATACCAAGTCGAAACAACTCTTTTGCCATTCCTCCACAGTCAAAGGCACCAAAGGTCGGTACATTCGAGACTGGCAGTCGTGGTGGCAACACCCGAAGGCATAGTGCTAGCTACAGTCAGTCTGAATCCTCAAGTCAGCGCTCTCTGCGTCGGGATAGCTTGGGGAGTGAAGCTGAAACTGTCATGGAAGAAGATGGTGGCTCGGGCAATGCAGCGTTGGAATTAAGAAAATTAGTGGAGAACCGCAAGAAGAACCATATTGCAGCACGTCCTCCTCGTCATCACCGTTATGTATCGGACTCGACGCCCCGTGGAAATGTCCCGTACTCCAACTATACCTCGTCGACCAATATTTCACCTACCACTGTTACAGATCCGGACGGAGCTACGCCGTCAAGTACGAGAAGTGGTACAACAAGATGTGTGTGCAACAATCCCGACAATGAAGGCTTCATGATCCAGTGGTATGTATCTCAGAAGTGACGTTATTAAAGCTGGAACTAATATTTGTAGTGAATCGTGTGACAACTGGCTCCATGCTGCATGTGTAGGGATTGACCGCAGAAGCCTTCCGCCTGTATACGTATGTGCATTCTGTGCTCAGACGCCAAATATGCGGGGCGGGCGACTTCGAGAGCCAGCGAGGGCGAACACCCGCATTGGCTCTTCTCCACTCGCTCATAAATCCTTCAAGTCATTCCGATGAAGGTAATCCAATCGCCTAAGTAACCACTCGATTATTCGAATCTCACAAATGGTGCTAGCCGCCATTCACAACCTTCCCTTCACACCAATCTAAACACATATAAATCACTCGTCACCTCTCCCGGGCAGCAATTACGACACCAAAGACCAAAAATGAATGCAAAGGCTGGTTGTGCCACGAGTGATGAGCATACGAAATAATGGAACGACACTTACAAACTGTACAAGTTTTCCTTTCGTTTTTTGATACCCTTCTTCTATAGACATGAGCCGTCATGGCGGAACCCGACGCTTCAGCATAAAGGTAGCGTTGCATTTTACGTTGCTATTTTGTCCCGCCACATGGAATATAGGATTTTCCAGGCGAATTAGGGCGCGGAACGTGGGCATAAATATGCGTAGCGAATGAGAGCTTTTATCTACCTGCATGCTCGCATGAAGTCGTTGTGGGGGTTTATTGAAAACATGACTGGGCATGTTTTGAGTTTCACGCAAGTACACGCAGTACATACCTAGGTAGATGGCATTATTTTAGTGGGGAGAGAGTGTAGTTCCAACCCGTTTATTGTGACGGCCCTCAACCTCAACCTGGATTTGGGTTTTGATGGGCCCCACTCACTACGAATGTTGTCACTATAATTCACTATAATTCAATTTAAAAAGCTTCTCTAATACGACGTGCTCCATGTTATCCTACTTGAATATCTCCCTCCCCTGTGGTTTCATAATTTGACCAGTCATCCTGGAATATCTGTGTAACATAAACTTCAAGTGGTTGCTATGCTTGCATACAGGAACATCCTTGCATGCCATTCTTGCCTCTTGAGTCCCATACCACAATTCAGAGGCCTACGAGTCATCGATCCAACGTCTCACTCTTTGACTTCATAGATGGACGTGTTTAGGTATCCCTTACCAGAGTTTCGTGACAAGGCCTCTTTTGAAGCTCCCTAGAGAGTTAAATTCTCTCAAAGAGGCTGGCTTAGTTTGCATAGGACACATCTTATTTGGAGCCTAGGCCATCATGTCAACCATCCACCCCTAACACCTTCAAGGCTTTTCCAAAGTCTAGTATGTCTGCAGCTACCTACGCAACGCTCACTCTCCTAAACACGCTCTACGCATCTACCGTAAAACTGTCGGTCTTCTACCATCGGCTTCCGCTCTCGGTGGCCTTATCCCGAATCCCTTCGTTTCTCCCAAGGCTCAGAGCAGAATCAAAAGAAGAAACTGATGGCGTGCCAGGCACTGCTCACGCCGAGCCTCTATCGGGCGTACAGCTCCCACTCTTCGTCGACGAGCGCAGCAATGTCCCATTCACCGCCGATATAAATGACCCATTTTTCGGTAGAGGCGGCCGACGAGTATGATACCGCTACGAGGAGATTTCGGGGTGCTTGCTGGCCAAAATTGCGGATTTGCTAGAAAGTCTTCTCTGCAACTTGATGGAGGGTTAGAGGGGTAGTGGATGGAATAAGGGGCTGTGCAAACTTACGAAGGCAGCTAAAATGGTGAAGAAAAGTGGCGATATTAGGTTCCGGGTCGAAGGAGGGATTTGGGCTTTGGGGGACGATGGAGCTTTCGAACCTATATACGGGGTGGGGAGGTGGACGAGGCTTTTGGAGATTTCCAGGAATTGAATTCTCGTTGAAAGGTCATGGTCAACCCTTGATTAATAATGGGTTTCGGTTAGACATCCCTCCGTGGTAGAAAGAGAAAGAGAAGTAAGGGGTTCAAGCAGTCAGAAGGGTTGATGAAGTAGAAGTAAGGTTTGAAGTGTCGTGACGATATAAGGTGGGGTAGCTTGCATGCTGCACAGCTCCCCCAATGAAGTTAACTAAGCGAATACGAGTGCGCCCTTCAGGGGTTGGTTATTTCCTACTTGGATAATTGGACTTACTTATTATCTTCTACTGTATTATAACATGGTATTTCGATAGTGACTTATGTCGAGTTATTTTTTTTAGGATATCAAAGCTGACTAAAGCTAGAATATCGATCACTAGTCTTGGTCCTCTTAGAAAATAGTGTTACTGGTGTCTTAGACTATTTTAATCATGGGTATTTACCACTTCTCCCACGCTTTCTTCTCATCAGTCCATTAGTCTCCTCCATACTGCTTGAGCCTGCTTAGAATAGGCTCGTTCCTAAATTACGTGTTCACATACTGACCTTCTTTAGTCGCTGTGTCTGCTCAGTTGAGAACCACGACATAATAGTTGATGACTATTCGGCATGTAATACAGTACAAGTTGTATCACGGAATTAGGCCAAATCACGAGGTTTATATCAGAAATCGGGAGTTAAATTAGGTGTAAAAATAGGGCCAAGTATATATCTACCAGTTTTGCGACCTTGAAGAGTTTGGCCGTCCATCCCAACCGTCTTAGAAGCCGCATTTGATTTAAGACCCGATCACAGGAAACTTTAACAGACTTATTATCATTGCACATACTTTTCGCCCTAGCTCTTTTAATTTGTCAACTTGCTTGAGATTTCAACGAACTAGGCGTTCAAAGGCTTGCACTTGTCATTGAAACTCGATGGTAAAAGCATGTTGTTTCAACAGCATCAAGGAGTTCACCAAAAAGTGTTTCGAAGCTATCATTAGCAGAGAGGCGAACAGAGTAGTAGATTGAAGCACCATGGAGCTCTACAGTCATAATATCCTACGGAATGAACACTACTACAGTGGTAGTGTTTGGATTGGCCATGGTGGGGGAGGTACGATATTTGGAAACAGGCCTGCTGTTTGCAATTCTACATACAGAGGCATGTCATGTTGCAACACGACCGGCCATGTTATGCTGAAAGCGAAAGGGGCGTGGGGACAACAATTTTGAGCGAGATATTCATCTATATTGGTCATTTTTGTGGTTCAAAAAGCTAAGTGTTCTTTTACGTCTTCTTTATTAGTCTATTTGGACAAGTCATCTCACTGTACCTCCCGATTTCATAGTCCAGACGTAAAACAAAGTTCTGAATTAAACACTTATTTACGATTCATTCACCTATGCAGTACAGCTACGAATTGCCAGGTCGTGGGACATACACCAGAAAATTATCTAGTCTAAAGAAATAGAAGTGGTTCCAAAGAAAGCTCAGGAGCAATGATAAATTCCGCCCCCTTTATTCCTTTTGCATATTTCCAAGCGCTTGGAAGACCTGATGTATAACATCCGAGGCTACTTTTGCAATATGGTCGACATCCTCCTTGGTAATATTGTAAGGCGGTGCTAATATTACATGGTCTCCCCTTATTCCATCCGCAGTGCCAGTGCCAGGGTACATGGTCATGTTGAAAGGAGCTGAAAGTGCTGTCTCCTGGATTCGCTGGGCGATATCCCACTTCAATTCGAACGGCTCCTTCGTCTTCTTATCTTTCACGAACTCGATGCCCCAGAAGAGACCCCTTCCTCGGATATCACCCACGTTTGGATGGTCCGCCAACAATGATTTGAGGCAACTCTGAAGATACTGTCCCTGGATTCTGACATTCTCTACTAATTTTTCTTCACAGACGATTCTTTGAACCTCGAGCGCGGCAGCAGCCTGTACCGGCATTGCCTGGTATGTCTGTCCGTGGGTAAATTGGCCAGTACCACCCAGTAATGCATTTGTTACCCTATGTGAGGTCAAGACTGCAGCGATTGGCTGGTAGCCACCACCCAAACCTTTCCCAAGTGTCTGGAGGTCGGGGATGACGCCTTCTTCCTGCCAGGCGTGTAGAGTACCGCATCGGCCCATTCCACACATAACCTCGTCTAAAATCAACAATGCACCATGTTTGTGACAGACATCTTTCATTGCTTTCAGATACCCTAGAGGACATGGGACGCAGCCTAACGCGGCTCCCACAACCGGCTCTAATACAAAGCCGATAACTGTACCCGGGCCTAGCTCTTGGAATTTTGCTTCAAGCTCTGCCGCTTTTCTGGAAACAAATGAAGAATCAGATTCTCCCTCGAGGCGTTGCCGGTACGCATTGCAGGCCGGTATGTGGTGTATATTGTTGGAAAGGTATGGCTTGTATGGCGCCCTACGGCCTAAATGGCCAGATACCCCTAATGCCCCCAGAGTATTACCATGGTAGGATCCTTCACGGGCAATGAAGTTGACACGGGGAGTTGCTGGATCTGCATCAAAAAATATTTGACGAGCCAGCTTCAGAGCGGCCTCCATTGCTTCAGACCCTAGAAACAACACAAATTAAACTTTGAAAACTTGTGCCTTGAGAATTAACGACTCACCCGAACCTGTCAGGTAAACTCTAGCCATTTTCCCTCCAGTTCCATCTATTAACTCCTTGCATAGCTGCTCTACGATGTCACAACTCCAGAACCCCGACGCAAGGTACGGGATTCCCCTATTCAACAGCGTAGAGATGGCATTGGTTACCCGTTTGTTCTCGTAGCCTAGACAGGATACTGCTGCTCCGGAAGAAGCATCAAATACGGTACGGCCATCCGCAAGATGCAAATAGTTGCCTTTGGCTTTCGTTACAGCTGGGAAGGACTTATGGAGGTCACGACCTAGATGGAATTCATTTCTTTTGGACCCATTCGGTGGAGATGGACCGCCGATCGTAGCATGACCATTGGAAATATTTGCACCATTCTTTAGGGTAATAACAACTTCATCATCTGGATGCTCCAGCTCAGAGACAGCAGTTGGAGACATTTTAACGACCAATAGTTGGCGAGATTCAGAGGTAAGATCACAGTTATGATCAGAGAAGACGGAAATAGTTGAGAATCAAAGCCGGTTTTGAGTAGAGAAGATGGAGAGGGAGGCAAAATAGCAAAGAGGTGGTGGAAGAAAGATTTTTTTTTTTGGTCTCATCTATCAGATAGAAAGGGAGTGGTGGAAGACGTAGGAGGCAGTGCATGGCAGTATCTAGACATGAAAGGCAAGGACTTGTCCTATATATGAGTAAATGAACACGGCTTTCGGGACGATCCTCGGGTGCTAGCAGCGGTCGGTCGAATGCGTTAGCAAATAGATCTCACGGCTCAGGTCGAGCAAATGTGGTGTGAGATAAGATTTCCAAAGTGGGATGGGATATAGGGATCTGCTGTGTCCCTCTGCTGTGTCTGCATCTTAGGATCTCCGTCGGCTCGTTTTTCCTATCCCAAAACTTGGCCATCAGCATGACGCCTCGCAGGGAATGAAGGTTCCGTTATTTGCAGGACTTGGGGCCGAAGGGAGTGGGGGCAGTGGGTAGTGAGTAGTGGGCAGTGAGCAGTGGGCAGTCAAAGGGACGTCACGTAGCTATATCGGCTTCCCGTACCCGGCTGGTGGTACTCCTGCTATGGAGGCATAGGCATTAGCTTGGGCACAGGTACTTAGGCATTGGTACTTGATTTGGGTATTGGAGGGTTTCCGGCATTAGCTTGTAGCTTCTCAGGCCATTAGCTCTAAGGTCTAGGTTATGCCATTTATGGGCTCCTAAGTGAGACGAGGTTAGGCTGGGTTCTTGCTTCTCGGTTGTCGGTTTTATGTTATGTTCTAGGCCTACTTTGTAAGAAGTAGGCCGTACTGTATGAACTAGCTCCACTCAAGAGAGGCGAGAAACAGTACAATACAGATAAGTACCCTATCTCGATTGCTGAGGAGTCAGGGCGAATATCCATATCCGCATCTGCATCTGCGTCTAACGGCGTTCTGGGTACTGTACCTCGTCCTCAGGAAGGAATGGCATTTAAATGGAGAGGTACGGAGGAGAGCTCCAACCAGAGCTCAGTAAGTAGATTAAACCAAGACTACATCCGTATCTATCGCCAAGACTCAGAAGGTTGCCCCTACCGATGCCTCACGGCACGCCACGACACACAGGGCCGTGCAAGAGCCGATTCGACACCACATACGAAGTGACCACCAAAACCTCCAGCGTGAATCGGCTGTTCTCCCTGAGTGGTCCGCAGAAGATCTCCCTGCCCTCTGTCGGCCCCTTCCTCGCTCCCCTAACCTGGCCGTACGGTAGCAACATCGAACTTGGTCGGCCCCTCGCTTACAGGTGCCGGTACGGTCCCAGTCGCAGTCCCAGTCCCAGTCCCAGTCCCAGTCCCAGTCGCAGTCTAGTCGAGTCGAGTCCAGTACAACCCTCTGCAGTACCTCGGCCTCGACCTCCATATTCTCATCCTCACATCCTCATATCTCCCACGTCTCTTGTAGTTGTCCAAATCCTTTCGGCCGCCAGGCTCCACCCCCCCGCGCTGTTCCCCCCCGCCCCAGAGTTTCAAGACACCCACTACCGAGCCCAGAAACAAAGCCGCCGCTACCGCCCGTACAGTCCCGTGTCCTGCATCCCGCCCTTACCACAGGCCTGACGGTCTTTGGCTGTTACACGGGCTGCTGGTACCTACTGGGCGGGATTGGTCGAACTCCTTTTTGCCGCATCAATCGTTTATACATGGTCATGGCGTTCTGTACGTTATGAGGACTAGGTATCCATCCGTACCGTATAATCGTGCCACTGTCCTTCCGCTTTTTCTTCTCCGGGCACTGGTGTTAAGTCGTAGACCGTGGACCGTGGACCAGCCTCAGCATCCTGGCCGCTCACATGTACCGTTTCCGTCTCGGATACAGTTTCTAACCTGCTCTAGTGCTCTCTTAGCTCTACGGAGTATCGTCAGCGTGCTCGGCTTCCTCGACCTTGGCCAACCGTGATCTGCGAGCTTTGAACTTTGGCCCGTGGATCGTGAACCATGGGACATCCTGTACGCCGTGGAACATGGACTTGGGACTTTGGACCATGAGCCTTAGACCGCGGGCCATGGGTCCATCCATCACCTGCGACCTCGCCAAAATGCACACTTACTTGTCCGGTGCTATCATCGACCTGACCGCTACAAAATGTTACGAATCCAATCGTGTTTTCCCTGACCCGGCTGTCGAGGTGCATGCTGGAGTATTCAGGTACCCACTTGCCGAGTATTTGGGCCGTTCGTGACCGTGAGTTCGTGACCGATCACTCAAGAGCACAGTTAGAAAGCCGAGAGTGATGTTTGAAAATAGTATCTGGCGTTGCCGCAGATATACGACAAGTCACTTCTTTGAGATTCCATCTTACCTGTCCTACGCCGCGAACGATTTTCCGGGATGCTGGATGATCAGATTCCGCCGTCGATTGGGTCCGTGGTCCCAATTCTATTCGTGTATGTTCTGCAACGGTCGTAGATCGACGCAGCCAGGGTGCAAGGGGCCATGCGGCATTAAAATAGTAAAAGCTGCTTCCTGAAGTCTTTTCTTCTTTCTTAAAGCCCTCGCCCTTTGAAATCCGGCACTGCAGAACGGAATAATGAAGACCGAACCCTGGTCATCGTCTTGTGGGAGTGAGATTGACTATTCTGCATTATTTGGTGTGCTATCCAGAGTGACATCTCGGGAGACTACGAAATAGGTGCAACGGTACGTCGCATCCAACTTTTTACGTACCTGGTATCCATAGATCTTCTTCCTTTCTCATAGCAGCAGGCCCTTTTTGGGTCCATGCTAGTCAATCTTGAGCAACGGAAAGAGATATCACATTGGAATGAGCAAATTTGACGAAGGTTTGTCAAACCGCAATCTGGGCAAAGACACTTACACTCTCTCACAAGACCCCGCTTTCAGCCTTAATTTCCTGTGTAGCCATTCACCCTATCTGATTAGATCTCGCCTCGACTACCACAAATCTTTGGCATTGTAAATATGTGTATCGGTGTTCTCGGTTCATCGTGGGGTTTAATCACGCGCGCATCCTGAACGACCTCGCATGCATCCCGAATAGCGGTGTCAAAGTACGAGACTAGGGATGGACGCTGGCCATGACGTTCATGCTCATTCTGGAACTCTCGTACTGGCTGGCGTCAAAGAATATCTAGATATTGGATGAACTCTGACCATCCAAAGGCATCACCTGCACGAACGGAGGACTTGCGGAAAAGTGCAGGATTTCCGTCCAATCGCCCTGTATAAAATGTGCAGACCGAGCATATAATATGCAATCGGATACTGTGGAGCCGGTCTTTGATCATGTTCCCTGTCCATTCTGCGGAATGGAGCAGATCAACTCAGTCACTAATGACCTCCAAGCTAAGCTAATTGCATCTGCGGACCTGGGAATTTGTCTTCCCGATCCGACCGAAATCCGGTCCTCGGCTTTGCCGAAGCTCAAATTCGGCCCGTGTCGGTACGGAATTCCTAAATAAGTTTCCTTGTCAGCTTAGAGTCACCGTACTAGACGATTCGACCGTCCAGGGGGCTATGAAGTATGGGCATAAATCGAAATGCAAAGAAAGCTGAACCACTGGCTACGTTGGACGTCAACTCATTCTAGCTCCAATTGTAACCGCTCCTTTACCGGCCAGTATTCGTCATTCTTTTGAGCCTTTTGCATAGTCACGGAGTGTGCGTTTGAAATCACGCCCTGGGGGCGTCCAGCCAGCTGCGTTGTGGCATCGATCTAGTCTCAACTCTTCGTGGGGGTTACACGCCGACTTTGCCAAATCATCCGATCCCGTGCTTCCAATGCGTCAATATCACATACCTTACCTCACTGGAGCAATAGGAACTTCCGATTTTCTTCTTTCCCTTACCTGCCGAATGTAGTTCTTGATGGATTGAAGCGTACGGCGCTGAGCCGGCATGGGGTTTGGTATATGCACACTCAACGTCATTATTGCTTGGAACACGAATCAAAAAAAATTGAATTACAAGAAAGAGAAGATTAAGTCAGATACCTTCCTGTTTGTCACTGCGGGGCCTTCAGGGTGCCTTTGCGCCGTTGGTATGATTATTCATAGTGCTCAACACAAGAAAGTAAAAAGCTGCTCAAATCCTCTTTCGCTGATTATATCTTGGAATTTGGCAAGTTCAAGATATTACCCATGGGAGATCTACAGCCAAGGTATATGCCTACCCCCAGTGTCTTAAGTTAAGTTAATATGGCTAATTAAACTTTCGACTAGTACTTTGAGTTTCTTTACCGTCGATCCATACAGATCTACAGCAGCCCTTATATTGAATCCCCAGTTAATATCCAGCTTTCCAGAAATCCCATGCAGCTCCCATTAACGTTGGGTCTTCCAGGATTCGTTACATCCTGGAAAGAGGGAACTACTGCTATTATGATTCCCGCGTGCTATTATCTCGTGCCAATTTCGGTCTACCTATATGTTGCCATTACATTCTGCTCTAATAGAGAGCTGAAACTGACTGTTGAAAAGAAGATATGTAGTATCTCTATCATCTTTAGACTACTTCTTGGACACCACTCCTGTTTTGGCTCTATACTTTGGTTTACTTCCAAAAAAAAAATATTAGTTGCGTTTGACATTATGGCATAGACAGATATAGGTTCGAAGGTAGGAGACAGGATGGCGCTGTGCAAAGTGGAGGAAATCTAGCATCTGGGAAAGTGGTGGAAGATAGTCGCCTAAAGCTTTATCGAACAATCAATTGGCTCTCAAAAGCAGGCTACCGTTTTATTTTTGAATTGTCTGGAGTGTTAATATATAGCAAGGTATAAATATACATTGAGCTTATTTTCTTACAGCTAACATGGAGGCGAGCAACAAGAGAAACCAATGGTATACCAACCCAAGACATTTTTTTATATAGAAAAATCCAATAACATCTGAATTAAAATACAAAATTTAGTATTTATAGATTTTACTAATTTCGACTCTCTGCTATATATCTTTTCCTTTCATTCAAACCCTCAGTTGATTTTTAGATTCAGTAAAAAAGTCAAAATCAGTTGGTTTAAAATGTCTAAAAATGCCCAGTTGTAGCGCTATGTGTAGCTATAATCCCCTAGGCGTAATAAATATAAAGATATTAACTTGAACACAACTTTATGTTCACCTGGAGTTCATGGTTGGGGTTTCTTCACGTGACCACGGTATATTGACAAGTGCAAACTGGCCAATCAGTTCGCACTCACGGTTTTCGAACTTTAAAGGTCAGAATCGTGGTGGAAACAGGAACATCAAACTTCTTTGACAACATACCTACGCCTACGCTCACACCCACGCCTTTCGTTCGGAGGTCAGATTGTACCCGCGGTAGATCGAAACCTCTCAGCCTGGGGCAGTGGCCATCTCAACGGCCATTCCATCCCATTTGTTCTCTCCGAGCGGGTTTTGCGCAGACGGAACAAAGCATTGTCGACGCGCTATTCGCGTAAGGAAATTCTAAAGTGCACTGGGCGCTCGCGACAGTGATTACAACAGCAAATAAAGAAACCTACCACGGCTTCTACGTCAAGGCGCAAATCCAGTACTGGTTGCTTGTTAATTCACTGCCTGTCTCGAAACGACTGGCTTTGCTCAGTCACCCACACAAGGTCGGTCAATGACGGACTGTCGCAAAGTTCTGTTGACCCCTCTTAACAGATCGCTGACCTCCAACAGCCCCTTGCCCAGATCCTCGACCCATTCCAAGGCGTATGCATATTTGTACGAAATATATCTGACATTCAAATATGCCTCCTTCGGCGAAGCGCTCTCAACGTGTGCGCCGAGAAACTGTCAAGAAGGATATCGAAGTCCCAGATTCATCGCCTTCTCGGCCGGCAAAGAGAAGAAAGAAGGTGAGTAGAAATTGTCCGACAGCAGGGACATTCCTGACAGTTTATCCAGGTGGAGGATCCTATTGAAGAGCCTCCTCTCGAAGCTATCAAACTCCCGGCAGATCGATCCGGTATTGCCCTAAACGACGAGGAGCTGGTCACGGCCGTTGTTCCTTTCCTTGAAATCCCGGACCGCCCAGTGAATGCAATGAAAGACCATGCCAATCTACTCTACGAAAGATTCAATAAAGAAGGTGTACAAGCGTATGCAAAGCTGGCTGGAAAAGAATGGACGTTCTATGTAAAAAAGCGTAGGAATATTATTGGCCGTCCACCAGAAGGCTCAACTGCCCTCCCAGACCATAAGGACTCTACGCAAACCAATGGGATCGAAGATCTGGCGGCCGAAGCCACCGAAGAGAGCGGAGTACATCTTGATCTAGGACCTCACAAAATGGTATCTCGATCGCATGCAGAAATATTTTTCGATTCTGATACGGAACGATGGAAGATAGTGGTGCATGGCCGAAACGGAGTCCGGATCAATGGGCGTAACCTCCGTCGTGGGGAGCAAGAGGCTCTTATTAGCGGACAAGTAATCGAGATTGGTGGCACCGAAATGATGTTCGTCTTACCTGCGGATGATGGGAGTCTCAAGATTGATGATCAGTATCTCCTAAGAGCGAAACTTATTCAGTCAGAAGAGGAGAAGGCCCACGGGGAATCTTCCTATGATCTAGCATCATCGGCTGGCCCGTCATCTTCTCAGGCTATCTCTCGAGGCCAGAATGGCTTGCAAGGCCCTCTCCCGATTGCGCCAGCGCCTCCTGATTATCGACGACCCGGAACCCCAGTCAGTGCTCGTTCTAAAACTTCATATTCGACAGGCAAATCTCCTGGCTATGCAGGTGGAACTATGCTCATGAATCCCTCGGATGACGTTGATCTCAGCTTGGACTCAAGCCGACATCTCAAACCGTCCTATAGTTATGCTCAGCTGATCAGTCAAGCGATATTGAATGCACCGGAAGAGAAAGTCACACTAAGTGGCATATACAGTTACATTACAGATAAGTATGCGTATTATCGCTCGCAAAGTTCTGGTGGATGGCAGGCAAGTGTTGTAATTTTTAAACTTCGAAGATGAAAACTGATTGCTGAGTAGAATTCCATCCGTCATAATTTGTCTTTAAATAAAGCATTCGAGAAGGTGGCACGCCTTACAGATGAACCTGGAAAGGGTATGAAATGGCGTATTATAGATGAATGCCGGGATGAAATGGCAAGAAACGCAGTTCGAGGTGGACGTGGGGGACACCGAGGCTCACCAGGATCACCTGCTAGCCTTGGTATACTTGGACGACCTTCTAAGGACTCCTTTAACCCAGGCTCTACTCAGCGATCCAAACGCTCCCCCCAATCCCCACGTACTGGCTCCCCCCCTCTGAGTGCCTACCCCTCGAACGCCCCTCAGTTTACCCCTGATAGAGGGCAACTTACTAGATCCAACCAAGACTTACCTGGCGATGGCAGTCCATTACCACGCCACAGAAGAACGCATGGAAGTGCCTTTGGACTTTCTGATAATGTCCCTGGCTCCCCACCAGTCTTATCCTCGTCGTACTTGCAGGAGGAAGGCAGTTCATTTATCACCCCAGCACCTCATCGTGTCCATCCTCGTCTTGCCCCCCCCTCTACCGCACAACGACCAAGTCAGCACATGCCAACTAGTTCTCCAGCACCTTTTTGGAAGTATGCAGATATTGGAAGCACGCCAATGAAAGGGGCAGCCTTCGACTTGAGCCCTGTCAAAGGTTCTGATACTACTACAAGGATCCCACTAAGTAGTAGCCCAGCTCCTACTAGGAGGTTATCTGGTGCTAGTCCGACAAGAAGCACTGCTCCTTCGAAGCAAGAAGTATCAAATGTGGAGGACCTAGATGAAGAGGGACAGGGTTTTGATCTGACAAGGTAGATAAAGCTCTATTATTTCCGATAAACAACTTTTGACTAACCTATTTTGCAGAGGTTTCCAGAGCATTGGTTCCTATCATGCTCCTGCCGCCAATGGAGCTACAGTTGTAGGCGCACTTGGGGGGCGCTCCTGAACGCCTATTCCTCATGCCCACAAATCTCCATTAGTCGTCCTGTCGATTTCTTTGTCCAGTACTAGTTTCTATTTTCATCGATAACTGCATAGCGAGGGGCGTCTAATCTATGCATTATGGGAATGAATTGTAGCTATCTGCTTTCTTGTGAGGAACTAAGGAAATATTTTTGTCGGTGTAGTGCAATACGTTGTACTTATAGCCACAACCGTGAGCAGAGCAATTTATAACATAGATATCTCAGACGCTTCTACGAGATGTGTAGTAATGGAAATCAACGTGAGTGAGAGAAGATTTCTTAATTATACTCAACCAAGCCTCTACTCGGCCAATATATTACAGATGGCCCGACGAACATTCCAGCTCGGCTAGAGGGGAGGAGATCCTAAAGTACACATAACATATACACACAGACATGATCGTCTATCCCGCCGAATATACCATAAGAGCGAGAAATTTGATTCTGTACAATGGCCAAGTATTCCTGCTTATTTCGTACGCCGCCCAATGCTTCGATTCCCCCATACATATTTCATCTCCATTTTATTCTACATATCTTATGATACAGCTGCGCTTGAAATTCCTCGTCTTTTGGGGTTGCTGCGCCCGGGCCGCTTCTTCGGTTTTATCTTCTGATCAGTGCCTTCGATGAATTTAAGCAGCTCATCAATACTGCGAGAACCAAGACCCAGCGAACTGTGAGGATCTCGACCCGATGCTGCTTGTGCAGTCTGTCCCACCTGTGGTTGAGGATGGGTCTGGCCGAGTGTCACGCGAGGGGAAACTCTAATTCCAGCACGAATACGACGCGCCTGAACGTCTTTTGCGTGCTTAGCAATCGATACAGCATTCTGAGTAAGCTGTTCAAGCCAGCTTTCAGCCTCTTTGGTGTTTTTGTCATTTGGTCCCAGCTCATTTAAGAAGATATTATAGGATTCTCGCATGCGATTAACAGCAGCTTTGGAGTCCTGGTCCAACGCCAGCGCTTGAGCTAGTTGGAAGAGTAGGGTAGCTGCATTAATGGAGTGTTTGCCGTACACATCCTCGCAAATTTTGAGAGAGGCTTCGAACCACAGACGGGATGCGTGGTACTCCTTCAAGTGTTGGAGCATTACCGCAGCATTATTGATAGTTGTGATAGAGTCTGGATGGTTTGGACCATATATGACCTTCCAAAGTTCCAAGGCATGTTTAACGTAGCTCAAGGCTAGTTTTGTATCTCCACTTGCGTGTCCAAAGAGTCCAAGATTGAGATAATTCAACAATGTTTCTGCATTGTCGACACCAAGAGTTCTTTCAGATACAATGACGGCTTTCCGGGCAAGCTCAACGGCTGCCTCTTTCTCTTCCAGTTGGTAGTAAAGCATTGACAAAGTATTATACACTCGAGCGACTTCGGGATGTAAAATGCCATAAATCTGCTCATGTAACGATAGAGATTCCAACAAGAGTTCTTGACCTAGTTTCTTTTGATTCTGCATAATTGATATACGTCCAGCCTCCAGGGCTTCTTCCGCCAGAGAGCTTCTTGGAGAAGCTTCCTTAATTATTGGAACGACGTTGAGAATATCTTCTGGAGCAAAGGTCTGAGGAGTTGAGCTATTCATCGATTTAATAGATGCTGGGGATCCATCACGCGCTTTCTTCTTTTTCTTATTGCTACCGCTTTGCCCATTCGTACCGTTATCCTTGGGTAGAGAGCCATTAACAACGGGGGCACATTCCAAAACACCAGCCACTGTTTCGTTTGTGAAATGATAGTCTTTCATTTCCAATTGCAACCCAAGTTTTAAAGAAACCTCTCGAAGTAATTGTAATGGCTTGATCTTGGAACCCCAGTTTTCATCGATTGAATATTGGTAACGCCGGAGTATTTGATTTTCAATATCTGCACTCAGAGTATCTGGAGTGACGTTCTGAAAGCTCAAATCGGCCTCTGCATATAATGAACTTATGCTCTCATCAAGATCTGCCTTGGGCCTACTATTCAGACCAGTTCCAAGTAAACAGTTGAGGAGATGGGAAATACAAGTAGCAGTTAGAGGGATCGGTAAGTATCGGAGATGTTTGCCCGCAATATGCTTGAAGGATCTTGATATCATCTCTTGCACGGCAAGTACACGTAGAGACTCGAGCCTTTTCCCCTCGGCGAGGGTAGCTAGTTTGCCTAGATATCTGATATTGACCCCCCGTTTATGTAGAAGTCGACTCAGAGATTGCCCATCCATTGGAAATCCAACATCACCTTCCTTGAGATCGTTGACAAGTTCGGGAAGTACGTTTGTGCGCAAAAATTGGCAGGCAAGTCGAACTTCTTCTTCATCATTGGTCATTGCTTCTTTCTCGGCATCAGTCTGCGCCTCCTGGCCGCTGAAGACGTCTGGATTTAGAGAAAAGTTGAAGTTAGAAATGTCGATTCTCTCTTTGTCAAAGTCGGAGGGTTCAGATATATCAGGGCGTGCCTCGTCTGTTGCTTCAACTAGGGCTACCTTCTGCTCGGTTGAACTATCTTCGTTAACATCTCCAGTCGGTTTCTCTGCCAATGTTGAACCATCAACTTGTGTGCTTCGCCTCTTCTCCAACTCAGCATTAACCCACTCTCGCATCTTGGATTTCCAATAGGCGTCGACAAGCTCAGGTCTCAATACTGTCATTCGGTGAGGATACGCGGCCTTACTGGCCCCGTTCAACTGCTGAGGGCTGCTAATTGCAGTGCCATACTCTTCCATCCAGCATATATCCAGTGGTGTAATTCGGTAAAGATCGAGCACATATTTTCTACCATCTGTACCCAGCAATCCCTTGGTCTCCACGCTGCCCTCAAGCTCGTGGCGCTTCCCTTCTTTATCCCACACTGCATGTCTTTTGACCTTCAAAGCTTTCGAGAGCTTCTCGAATACAGGAACAAACTTTTCATCAGATGCTACGACATCCTTCCCATCTACTGCGCCGTAATCAATCTGGTTCTCACCGGGCTCGCGCTGCTTGAAGATTCCGGGAACGATGCTCTGACCCACCAATCTCTTCCCAAGATAATCCACCACCACCGTTCCTGGAGTGAAGAGCCCATCAATATCCATTTGATTCACCATTCGTACACCCAAAACATCTTTTCCAGTAGCAACACGAGCAGCTTCATCTCCACCCTCTGATGCAAAAGTGCTAACGCCATCTGCACCGAAGGAGAAAAAAACGTTGTTGTACACAAAAATCTGTGCATCACGGGTTTCCGTCGGATTCAAAGGAGCTACTTCACCTCTAGCAACTAGAATAGCACCGCGTGTTGCAGCCTCATTATAGTCAGCAAACAGTTTCGAGGTCAAGCGTTCGCGAAAGACGCGATCCTGTACTGTCTCTTTGGGAAGCTCCCTTGTAGACTGAAATTCCTCGTTCCAATCGCGCAGCGTTTCCGTATTTTCAATGCCCGATATCAAATAGCTCTCCTGCGTCCTTGCAATATCTGCCTGATGCATGACAAGAGGAGAAGTCGAATTCGGTACTATCCATGGGTTTGAAGGGAGAGTATTAGTGATCTGGAATGTTGCCAATGGCTCCTTTGCATTGTTAAAGCCTTGAAGCTCCTTGAAGGAGAGAGCGAACGAGGCAGACAGCTCGTTGACCAGTGTTAAGAGTGAGTGTGCCGAGTGTGCTTTAGCAGAATTTCGAGGGAATGGGTCAAATTTGTTATTTGTGGACTTATTCACGTAGAAGCCGGAAATATGTGAGGTAATCTGATACTGCTCACCCTCGTTGGTAGTTACCTGGAGGTACAGTAAATGGCCCTTCTGCCTCAGATGGTACGGCGGAGGATTCCAGGGAGAAAGAGATATAGCCTTCAGAGTCTTAGGAGCAGCCTCGGACACCCGGGGAACGAGGGTAGCAAGAGTCCCCGGAGATTCAAAATCGTATCCTGCCATTGGATGATCTGGAGATATGTCTGTGCCATTTGATACTGGTTCAGTTCCCGTTATAGAATCATGAAGGGACATGCCCGACAGGATGCCATGGAGAGTATCAGTCCGGTCTCCCGCCGCGCCGATGAGTTCCCTGACTCTTATGACGTGTAATCTTGCTTCTTTCTCTGTATACGGATCTTCGATAAGCGTGATCTCCGAGTCGCCTGTGAGTCCATTGACCTCAGACAACTGGATGAAATCGTTTATTCTTTCTCCTTTGTGTTCCAAATGAAAACAGGAGTATTGCAAGGTGCCAGGGAGCTCGATAATCGATTGCCGGACGTCGTGGATTGCTTCTTGAGATGAAACCTATGTAGGTAAGTATTGCATCAATCTCGTGATCAGGCAACTATACCATAATCTGGATTTTTTTCGGGTCATGGGGAAGGTGAACTGTCAGTTGAAAAATAGCTGTGCAACGGATTAGCCTCTTGCCACCACGTCGAAAACGCATGCACTCTATCAGGAATATATCAGAGGGTTCATACTTTCACCACCTTGGTCTGCCCCATCTTCGCTATCCTGCGATGCCCCGTTCAACGTCGCATGATCAACATTGACGGTATTTAGAGAGGTCTTGATTGAGTTAACCTGGGTATCTGAAAGCAATAGAAGTCAGCTCGATGAACTTCTCAAATGGGACAGCTTTACGAGTATTTCGGCCAATGCGCAAGAAATTTGGGGATTGGTCTTCTGAACGTACTGGAAACATCATTGTTCTTTTCTGCCATGATTAAGACTCATGAATGGAAAAGGCCAAGAAAAAACAAGAAACGAAGTGAGAAAATACAAAGTTTCCGCTGGAACAGATGCTATTTTTAGTATTGAGTATGCAGATGAGGATGACAATTGGGATGAGAATGAGGACGCGTAAAAGAGAGAGGAGAATGGCTAAAGAAAGGGAGTTTCTTTTTGGGCAGAGTTGAACAAAATATTTTTTTAAAGCTCGGGATACGGGAATGAGCCGGAGAGAGCAGGCAAGCCGACCAAAGCTCTATCCAATTATAATGCGTTTTACTCAGCCGACGGCCACAGGGGGTTTGAGTCCTGAGGCTTCCGCATCGGCCACCAAGCGTCATTTGTTTACATTCCCATCAACATTTACAATCAGTATCCCCAATATGGGTTTCCACAACGCCTTATCACCAATTCGCATCGCACAATGAGAATTCCTGTTTTTTTGTATAGCTACTTTTGGAGAGCTTTGTTTTGCGTTATTAGCTCTATCCCCAGCAGCAAATCTCTCTTCTTTTAAGGACGCTGTGTTCATTGCTACGAAAATAAACTGCTCCAATTGATACAGAGGTAAGCACTTTGCTAAATTTAAGTCTCTGGGAATAATATTGACAAGGATGCACAGCATGGACAATGGAATCCTTGGCTTGGATGGTGAGTCCCATGGCTTTACACCAGTACGGCGACCAGAATCAACGGTCAATATCAGACAATTTCAGTGCAACCAGCAGAAAGAATGGACGGCTGCGCGTTGTCACCGTTTGTTAAGAGCCTTGACTTCAAGAGTTGCAATTTTGCAGAAGGAACTTGATCGGTACTCTACCAACTCTCAAACTTGCAAAGACTCAAAGGGAAGCCAGACAGGAGCAGGTATACAATCGAGGCCTGCAGACGCTGATGCCGATTGGACTCGAGCAAGAAAAAAGACTAGAAAAACATATTCAAATCGGGGCATCCGGCATGAAAATATCCGACAACTCACACCACAAACGTCTGAGAACTCACCTCCTGCAAAGAAAAGGTGGTTGGTCCCGGGAGAGGTATCCATCCCGACACCAATTCTTGTTCGGGCCAGAGGAGATCTTGAAGCAGATAATTGGTCTGGCCTAATTGAAAAGGATGAAATGAATGAATGGAGGTATGGCAGGAATAAACGCGCTCGAACACGCTACGTGACGAATGATTTCGAGACAAATTTCCGGTTATCAGAAAGTTTGCGAAAATTACAACAGAAAACTAGTGCTGCTCGCTACATAACTCTTGAAGGCATTTACAATGGACTAGAAATCTTGCTCCGTGCTACCACGCCTGATGAGCCAGAGACGAAAAAAGGCTCAAGATCGTTGCTGTCGATGTCACTTCGAGCTGTTCCACGTTATATTTCTCGTCAGGAATCTTTGCTACGAACCCACGTTGAAGAAACTAGCAGTAAATCAGCTATTGCAAACAGAGAGATTTCAACCGAAATATATGATGAACTAGAAGCATTTGGATCATCAGGCCACGGCTGGAAGCGGCTCAAAACCATTGTTCGTTCCCATGGGGTTCAAGTAGTCAGTGATGCTATGCGGACGGGGTTATTCGATATGGAATTTTGTGATATTTTGGTTATGCTGTGTATACAGGCGTCTGCTATTGATGAGGCTGAGACACTACTCTCCGCAGTTTTGTCCACCACTACATTTTCAGCTCCGAAGACGCTTTATGACACGGCTGGCCCCTCTCTGTCCATGCTTTGGAAGTTCACAGAGATTACTAATCGATATTCTTTCCAATATAGACAACTGTCAGATCTGGTCTCTTCCGGTCTCTTGCCTATTGAGTGGATGGCGACTAAAGAATTTTCTTCGTTTTGGACAAGTTTGATACAATCACTTTCACCCGAATTGAGAAGCGAGGACGCTCTATCATTCCTCTATATCTCCTTGACTTCGCTCTCTAGTACCGAGATATTTGTTCAGAACAATGCAACTAGATCAACTGCAGGAGGAAGTATCATCTCCGAAGCGATCGAAAATACCTTTTTAAGCCTTCTTACAACGCTTTCGTCAATTGTTATTCTCAGCCGAGATGCGAACAGAAGAGATTCGGAAGCATCCCCACTAGACTATGAGCATATCAAAACTCTATTGCGTTGTTGCTTAGTTCAGTACGGCGATCATATTCCTACTAATTCCCGGATTATCCTGCTAGCCCTAGCGAATTTGTTTGTTGGAGATGAATGGAAATTGATCCGAAGTTCGGAATACTCCTTGGTTAATGTATTCCTCGGACAGATAATACAAAGTGGAAATAATTTCGCCACAGTCTCTCCAGCATATACCCAATCGGTTAATTTTATAGGCCTCGTTGCACGCTGCTGTGGTAGAGGCTCGTCTAGTTCTGGATTCGAATATTTGGAAGACCTGCACCTCCTTCTTGAGACAATGGTTTTCAATAAGTCAGAAGAGAATATCATGAAAGGGATGATTGTGGATAGTGCGTTTACGTTTGCACAAAAGGTCCCAAACCGGAGGCACCTAAACTATGCGGCCTGTATGGATGAGAAATTCTATACTAGGACACTACCAACCGGTATGGCTATACAGAAAATACCAGGAAATGACGATAAAGAGAATAGCGGGTTTCGCTGGGAGGAAGGCATTGGTGAATGGGTGACGGCAACACCAAGGCTGAATTGTATCAAACGGAAAAGCGCCAAGATACAACCATTCGCTTCGAGCTTAGAATATATTACTCCATTCCAAACTCCACTAAATTTACGGACCAGGAAGGGCGCTGGATCAAATGCTAACTTGAGCCCCCCAGTTCACTATAGAAACACTATGGAGGCTCAAGCTCCATTCAAAAAAGTTGTACGATCATCAGGGAGCCCTTTGAAACAAGCGCCTGAGATATTCCTGAAAGGCGATAGTCTAAATGACCCCGAAATTCCGACTTGGTATGGTAATGATAATGAAATGGTAGCATATCTTGTCTCGAGCAATCATACTCTCAAATATAATGATAGCTTCGAGTCAGAAGAGTGGGAAGGTTTGGATTCTCGAATGGATATGTCATTGGGCCAGACATCATCTAGTTGTGACAGGCTGGTCTCCTCGCCTAGAGCTTTGCTGGCTGATGTCACCCGTACATTTCTTAACAGGACTCCCAGAATAAACAAACGGGCACGCTTCGGCAGCCAAAAGTTGCATCATCTTCCCGACTCCTCTTTATCTGCGGCATCAAAACGGCAAAATACAAGCGATGGTTGTAAAGACTCTGGACAAGAGCACATCGATCGTGCCCCAAGGCTTGGGAGGAAGGCTATTCGATCAGGACAGACTTGGGAGCTATTCGAGGAAAGCGATGACGAGCTTAGCTCTCTCTCCATACCAACACAACGCAATCAGGGATTGAAAGATGTTACAAGGACATCAGTTTCTAATTCCAATGCTCGTCCTAAACATCAACCCAAAATGATCTGTTCGCGGACAAAGCAGATTTCGCGTCACACTACGAATCTAAGTGATAGCGAGGATGAATTATGTATTTGATCGATGCGATGCGGCTCTTTAGCTTAAAATGCGATCCTTTTGATATGCAGCCAAGATGTTTCTACATGCACGTGTTTCATGACAAAAGTGACTATGTTAAGATCAGCCTGGAGGATCCACAAGAAAGAAGCGTGATCTTCGCAGATAAATGGTTGGGATCGAAAGGTGGAGTCATTACCACTGAGATGGATTCATACTAAGCCTCAAAACACAAGCATGGTGCAAAATTCTGATCTCTAGGAAGATAAGAGACTGTGACAACAGTCGTCTCGAACGAGAAGACGGTGCACGTCCGATAGAGTGATTTGCATAACCTAGTTACGTGGCTTTGAATGCATCGTCATCCGATGTCGAACATTTGTAAGAGTAGCACAGACAAAAGAGAATGTTAGGTGTTAGGAACCAG
Organism: Haplographium delicatum; assembly: GCA_037952705.1. NCBI lineage: Eukaryota > Fungi > Ascomycota > Leotiomycetes > Helotiales > Hyaloscyphaceae > Haplographium > Haplographium delicatum. Next base: position 97,895 of record JAPZPC010000108.1, read on the forward strand.
CTTCCTCTCGGCTGAAGTTGCACATTGAAACAAGGCTGAATGATATATTTTATATTTTGCGTCAGGGCAATGACAATACTGTAACTTGCGTGTAGAAAATAATATTTGAAACGGGACTCGGTTTTAGAAAAGGCACAAAAATATAAGTTGAAATCAAGAGTTTGAACTCAGCATCCCTAACGCTCTCCTCCATCACCATAGCTTGAAGAAAACGGGTTAGACCTATATAAGACATTGCTTCGATTCTGTTGGGTATCTACAGGTATCTTGGCCCACCTGCTCCCTACTCGCCTAGGCAAAGTGGGACAGCAGCCGATGATTCCGATGATTTCAATATTTCTCAATTTCTCCAAGATTAGTGAGGCCCACGATTTGTTTCAAGTCTTACAACATCCACGTAACGAGGACTTACTGTACTTTAACTTCCGGTCGCGTGATTTCAAAAGACAAGACACTTGCTTTGCTTTCCTCTGCTGTGCGACGATAAGCCCCCAGTTCGATGCCGTCCAGGAGTGAGTGATGCGCGATCTCTTGATCTGCTCTTGGCATCCCCTCCTGCCGACGATCTCTTTGTGAATTCCACTATGCAAGACTGAAGGGAAGGGCGCGTGCTCCACCCCCTAGGTACGCCAGTACGATGCGAGAGAGCAATGTCCGACTTTTAGCCCATCATCTTGAAACCGTGACACGAACGGCTTTTAAGAAATTCAGGGAGTGAGAGGCTTACACCGTCCAGAGAGTACCTTAGCCGGAGCTTGCAGGGTGGGTGAAACGAAGACTCCCCACCTCCCAGCAGGCCCGCGTTACGCCACACGTCGCTCGCTGTCCTTCCTTTGGCTCGTGCCCCTAGGTCGTTGAGCCAGTCGCCGAGGGACTTCTCCTGGATCCCCTTGCCCCTTTTGTTTGTTCGGTGCGAAATACTGTACCAGCACGGTTCATCGTCGCGATCAATCATCTGCGAGCATTGTAAGATCTTCCTCTGTGGAGTCAAAAGTTAGGCCCTGCCTAGTGGCGGGTGGCCACAGCATTACTTAGATGCTGCTCCCTCCAATACCGTCCTTCGATTCTTCCGTCCTTTCTTAAAGCCCTTCAGTTAGAATACTTTTGTGCGGGGGACGTTGAGTCTTTTCTCTTTCTCTTTCCGGGTTGCCCTCTGGACGAGGGAGTTTCTCTTCGACGCATTTAGAGTGTTTTTTCATATCAACAGTCCTTTCGCAGTCTTGCGCCTCGTTTTACAAAAGAGCAACTTTCGCGGACCGAGTCCTAACTATCCTTTATATTGAATCAATCTTCTTTGTCTGTGGATATTCTGTCTACTGCTGGGCATTTACAGATCCTCCTTCAACTATCACAACTTATACATCTGTCTATCATGCTTTCGATTCACCTTTCAACTTTCTTGGCCATGGCAAAAATAGTGCTGGCACAAGCTCCTCCAACGCAATCTGGAGCTGCCACTGCCGCCGCAGCCTTGTCCCAAAACGCCTCAATATTGAGTCAAGACTTTTCCAACTATATTCTCATCATCTGTGGTTCTCTCGTTCTCGCGCTGGCAATATGGAGAGTCTGGATCGAGTCGGTAAAATACATCCGCAAGCTATCATGCCTCAACAACGATACACAAAGATATTTCTCAATTCCTTGGCTGGCCAATTTTAAGAGATATTTTCTTTATGCACCTATTTTCCGGAAGAGACACAACAGGGAGTTTCAATTGTCATCGGCTCTGAACGTTGGGACACTGCCCACTCGTCTACAGCTAATTTTCCTCATGTCTTATTTGGGGACAAACATTGCGTTTTGCGTCGTTAGCATCGACTGGAGTCAGCCTTTCACTACGGTTGCGAAAGAGTTGAGGAACCGTACAGGCATCCTTGCTGTTGTCAATATGGTATGTTGTGATATAAGCCCAGAGGCACTTATGTTTGTAGCAAGATCATCACGTGGAATTTTACTGACTGTCAACAGATCCCACTGTTTATAATGGCGGGTCGCAATAATCCCTTGATTAGCTGGCTTAATATATCATTCGATACGTTCATGTTATTGCATAGATGGTTTGGACGAATTGTTGTTTTGGAGGCTATTGCTCACGTCTCTGCATGGGTAACTTCAACCGTGCATACCGGAGGCTGGAAAGCCGTCACAAAAGCTATCACAGGTGATACCATGATTATGTATGGGTTTATTGTAAGTTTTTATCGTATCTAGTTGAGTATCTCAGAATGCTAACGAACATGAGGCTGTCATTACCTTTGTCGTTATTGCCATTCAAGCAAACTCAGTGATCCGACATGCATTTTATGAGAGCTTCAAGTACTTGCATATTGCACTCTCTATTCTCGTCATTATAACCATTTGGTTTCACTTAAAGCTATCGAATATTCCCCAAATCAAACTTCTTTTTGGCGTCATTGGGATCTGGGCTACTGAGCGTTTCCTCCGGATCATCAAGGTCGCTTACAGGAACGGGACTGGCTCAAAAGCTCTCGTCGAAGCATTACCCGGAAACGCTTGCCGTGTCACTATAGATATGGCTAGGCCGTGGACCTTTAAACCTGGCCAACACTCGTATTTATGCATGCCTTCTATAGGACTTTTCACGTCACATCCATTCTCTGTTGCTTGGTCTGAGGAGGCTGAAAGATTGGATGGTGAAAAGCTTGCTATGAATCGCCAAGACATTCTTGCAATGCAAAAGGCTAGGATGTCATTCATCATCCGTGAGCGAACCGGATTTACCAAGAGATTGTTCAAGAGAGCTGAGGCCTCTCCCGATGGAAAATTCTATACGAATGTATATGCAGAGGGCCCATACGGTGGGTCACACATGCAACACTCCTATGGGACCGTTATGCTTTTTGCCGGAGGAATTGGGATAACTCATCAAATTCCACATGTTCGGGACTTGGTAGCTGGCTACGCCAATGGTACCGTGGCAACACGTAAAATTGTGCTTGTCTGGGTTATCCAGTCACCAGAACACCTAGAGTGGATTAGACCGTGGATGACATCAATCTTAGCTATGGATAAACGACGGGAAGTTCTCAAAATTTTGCTTTTTGTCAGTCGACCGAGATCAACAAAGGAAATCCATAGTCCCTCAGCAACGGTCCAGATGTTCCCAGGCCGACCAAATATTGAGACACTCCTAGATCTAGAGATCGAAAATCAAATTGGGGCAATGGGTGTTTCGGTATGTGGGAGCGGAGCTCTAAGTGACGATGTCCGAAGAGCTGTTCGAACCCGTCAACATGTGAAAAATATCGACTTTGTTGAAGAGGCTTTCTCGTGGTAGTATAGCATTGTAAAATTATATGGACATGAAGATTTAAAGTTGGGTGGACCGGTTGAGGGTTCAGGTGTGAAAAATGGTGTTAAAATGACCTAATTCCTCTGGAATTAACTCATTCTTGTTGAAAGTTCTTTCGTTGTATATGATAGGGTCGGAGAGTAACTACGCAATTCTGTGGTATGGCATTTGTAAAATATAAGACATTTACCATGAGTCTTTTAATTCTTATTCTGTAGTTCCTTAAGATATCTCATATCATGACCTCTATTACCGCGATGTGCGGCCCTCAATTGTATAAATTGTATAGTTGCATTATTCGGAGCTCTAAGGTTCAAGCATAATTCGGAATTATTTCAATTAGATAGATGCAGAACTTAATACCTAAAGGTATGTCGTTCTAAAGCGGACTAAAAATATTATTTATGGTTCCCTGCTACGGTATAACTGTACGGTACAGCACCGTACAGTATATCCAAGCGAGCCCGATAACCGATAAGCACAGAAGCCAGGTGAGCCCCCACCTGACATGTAAGTACTCCGACCTTCCTCAAACCTCTCAATATTACTTTCGCGGCATGACCTGGACATAGGGCTACACAACACACATGCAGACAAAGCCTAGATGGCCTAAGCACCATTTATTCGACCCGAAATATCTTACCAACACGAACGTCACCCGTCTCTTTTGTCTACGGAAAGACAAGGCCGGCCACGACGGAAACGCCTCATTTCCTCTACCCAACGAGATCGCAAGAGTTATCGAGCCCAAGCCGGTGCTCCTCTCATAAACCCAAACTGTGATTAGATCCGCTCAGGCTGTGCGCTGCTCCGAATATGGGTCTCTCATACAATGTCTATCTGAACAGCCCGAAGATCTACGGTTGTAAAAACTGCAAAGCACATCTATCAAACCAAGAAGACATCATAAGCAGGGTACGTAGGAGCCGTCTTCTCCCTTCCGCCAAAGGTCCTACTCTATCTGACAGGCCCTGGCTGATGTACTCTTGCAGAACTTCCGTGGCCAACACGGTAAGGCCTACCTCTTCAACAATGTAGTGAACATTACAGCCGGTGAGCCTAGCGAACGAAATATGACCACGGGCAGGCATATTGTGAGAGATATTGCATGCCGGCAGTGCAACGAGACTGTTGGATGGAAGTATGACAAGGCATTTGAGGCTGGCGAAAAGTACAAAGAAGGAAAGTATATCTTGGAGGCCGAGTTGTTGTGCAGTGTAACTTGATATCGTTGGAGGGTACAGAGACACGAGAGGCCCGGAAGGAAGATACCAAGCAAGGGGCATGGATAGATTGACGGGTGATATTTCTTCTGGCATTCCTGGTGTTTGGTTTTTTCACAAGTGTTTAGTACCGAGGATGGTGTCTTTGGGCATGGATTTGGATTTCGTGATAGGATGGTTCATAGGCGATAACTGGAATGGGCTGTTACCACAATACTCATTATATCACATATTGAGAGAGCAACTACTTCCGCCGAGTGTAACCGGTGACCATCATACAGATGTAGGTATCAAAAAGCAGCTTCAGTCGGCAGCATGTTCAATTCGGAGCTAGCACATAGCAGGTAAATCTCAGTGCCTTGGGGTATATTTAGCAGGCAAGTGCCTGCTTGAATATTCATAGTCAGCGATTCCTGAACAGGCGATATTTTGGTCAAAGTCGACCTGACATACTTGTTCCCGCTACAAGCGACAATGCCATGAAGAAGGGCACAGATTCCATCAAAGAGACAAGTTATCATTGGCTCTATGTTCACCTTGACCAAACATCCAACTTATCCTAATTCTGCCTCGGCTTGACAATGCCATCATGCATGATATAATAGACAACAGTACTATCATCATGTAAAACAGCTAACATTAGCCTCTTTTGCCTATTTTCGCCTTGCCACTGAGCTCCCACTGCTCCATCCAGTTTACCGCAAACCATTCCGTCACTGGTTGGTGGTACAATATCAATGGCATCGAAGACAGCAGCAAACTTGGCCAAACTCCAAGTTTCTTGCACATGAATTGGGAGTACCCATTCTCGTTCTGGTCGTTGCTCGATAGATTTCCCTGCTTCTTGTTCGGCTTTCAGAATCTCAACTTGCTCATCGGGGTGGATATATGCCCTTCGGGGAGGGAGTCCAGATATAATGGGCCGTGGAAGAGGGTTGCTGGTTCGGGTTGAGTGCGTGTGGATAGAGAGCGAAATCCAGTCATGTTGATATTGTAAGTCGTGGAGGATGGTTGAAGCCAAATGGTAGAGGTATGCTACATTGGAACTATCTTGTGCGGGCGTTTTTGGGGCATCCAGATACTTTTGCAAGAGTGATGGTGACGGATGGGCAGCCAAGGCGGAGGCAGAAGTGGAGGGGGCCATTGGCTGCTCAAATGGAAGTGTCGAAAATTCTGCGACACGATGCAGAATAAGGAAAATAGATAAAGTAGAGCAGATTCAGGGATAGGATCTCATCTCCAGCACTTTTATGAGCTCTGCAGAACTCGGCGGTGGTTGCGTGTTGAGTTTACAGCGGTTGTACATGGCCATGGAGTTCGGAATTGTGGATTTTTATGAGTCCATGAGGGCAGCTGCGGGTACAGTATCTCTCTGCAAATAAGGTTAATCGTTAGCTTACGCAGTAAAGAGAACATTATTCGAAGTACAGTATCTAGCTTGAGCAGCTGGGTTCGCCAACGGTCCCATTAAACTCAGGTATCCCTGCCCCTCTGAAGGTCTAGTGCGCCGTACTGTAAATCAAACCGCGTGGTACGTCGTAGTATAGTACTGTACGTACATGGCCAATGTTCAGAATACTTGCTTTGCATCTTCCCTCTGCTACTGGCCGTTGCGGCCCCTTGTCCCCGACGTCGACTGTGCACGCCCGTCAACACCTTGGCCCACCATCATAACTTTCTTAACTTCACTACATAATTAAACTACACCCACGGTGCGCTCTACGGTGGCCAGTTCTTTTCACCCCCGTCCATCAATTGTTTTCCCTTCAGATAAATAGGAGCCCAAACCATGTCCATTTCCACATCAGTCGCCGCTGTCCCTGCAATCCCGAACACTGAGGACAATGACGCGCCAGAACCATTTCCGTCCTTGAGTCGCTCTTCGTCTCCGAAAAGTCCACGATCATCTGGCAACGAGCTCGTCGGTACAACCCGAAGCCGCGAACAATCCACAACTTCATCTCTTCAAGGTCGCCTGCGAAGCGTATCGAAAACCTTCCAAGAATCGAGTCCGCCCACTGGTATGTGGATTGCCACCGGGCAAATTGCATCATCAGTTCCATCATTGTCAGATATCAGGAGAGGAAGCTACAGCAGTGACGGATGGTCGGGTGAAGGCCAAATCAGAGAGAAAGAAAGGCGTGCTAGCATCTCGAGACGCAGAAGCTCACAGGCCAGCAGTGAGCTTACTCCACGGAGAACTGTTTCCAATATTCCAAGAGAGCAGATCCCATCAGGACAAAACATTCGTAACCATACTCTAACTGAAGTTGTCGACGAATCGAACCATTCGCTTGGGACGACCTCTGAAGGAGTTGCCTTGGCTACATTAAAAGTCAAGAAAAGCCCACCGAAGCCAAGGACGATGAACCCCTTGAATGAGAACCAAAAAGTTGCAGATCAACGAAGTAGCAGCGATACCAACCTGACGCCGAACACTGGAGCACCAAAGCCGGAGACCGGTGATAGAACAACTCCATTTGACAATGGCTATCAATTCCCACCAAAGCATAAATGGACGGAGTCGACCGTCATAGGCTTGACTGCCTTTTGGAAGTTCTTCATCACCCCATTCGGTTTTCTGATCGTTATTTACGGACTCAACGTTGTCGCATGGGGCGGTATGCTGTTTTTACTCTTGTGCAATGCATCGCCAGCAATGTGCAAGCCGACGTGTAACGACATCAACTCCCCTCGTCGTATATGGATCGAGATTGACTCCCAAATTCTCAACGCACTTTTCTGCGTGACTGGTTTTGGGACTATCCCCTGGAGGTTCCGCGATCTCTACTATTTGCTTCAGTATAGGATAAAAAAGGACCAGATCGGACTTCGGAGATTGGCAGGAATCAACCGTGGGTGGTTTAGATTAGCAGGGTCTCAAGAACTTCCTGTGGAACTAGGCCCTCCAGAGATTGAAACAGAGGTTGCTGATGTTCCAGAGAGTGCGATTCCATTTCCAATCTCCAGAATTCCGAATACTCCTTTGACTGGTATTCGGGCTCCTCCGACGGCTTTGTGGAAGTTGGATTTTGTGATATGGACTATGGTTTGGAATACCTTTCTCCAAGCTGTTCTGTCGGGGTTCATGTGGGGTTTGAACAGATACAATCGTCCATCGTGGAGTACTGGCCTCTTTGTAGCACTTGCCTGCATAGTTGCTGCTTGTGGCGGCATTATGAGCTTTGTTGAAGGGAAGAAAGTAAAGGCGATCGAGGGGGTCCCTGTTTCTGAAAAAGACCAGGAACGATTGAGACATGATAGAGAGTTGGGTATCACACATTATAACAATATCAAGGACGAGAAGTCTAAGGACAAGAAGTCTAAGGCCAAGAAGAGACATGAGGGAGGCAGACTCTTCAGAAGAAGGGAAAAGGCAGTGGATACTCAAGCTAAAGAAGAGGCGGATGGTACTGGGCAGATTGTCAGGTAACATATATACCTTTTTGGTTAATTTACATTCTTGAAGATACCTTTTTGCGTATGTAAATAGGACGGGATAGGAGCAAATTATTAAGCAACGCTCCTAAGTTACATTATTGTACATATCTGGCGTTTATATCCAGTAGCGATATCTTGAAATTATATCAAGCCTTAAGAGGGCGCTCAATCACAAATTCTGTTGTCCATGTGCTTATCTGCATCCTAATTTTATCCTCCCAACATACAGTTCCTAGAATTCCAGAACAGTGGGTGGTTATTGTGGCGTATTTTAAGGAAACCATTTTACCAATTCGGGGAGAGCTTCAGTAATCTCTTGCTTAGTCATGACGTGTCCGACATGACCGACCTCGAACAAAGCAACCCCTCCAGGTCGCGCGACCTTCACAAACAACAAAGGAGGTCTTAATGACACCCATCGATTGACATTTTAGCTGCCCTTTTATATATTTATGGCATATGAATCTTGAGGCTCTCTGAATCTCTGTTACCAACCTATCCGACGACGAGGTCCCTTTTGGCGCCCTCACGTGCAAGATGGCTTTCAACCCTATCCCCTTCTTAGTCGCCATGATGCTGGTAACTGGAGTTTGCAATACTCTTCTTACGAAATATCAGGTTCGAGTTACGGCTATAATTTCGCAAGTACCAAACTAACTCAAGTCGTCTAGGACAATGTGTGCGTACGAGACTGCGACGATCCCAATCCAAAGAACCACAAACTGTTTGAGCAACCCGTAATCCAGACAGCGCAAATGTTTATTGGTGAGATGGGATCGTGGCTCTTTGTTGGTGGGTATTCTCTATACCAGTGGTACTTCTCGGGCTCTCGAACTCCCGCGGCGAATGGCTATCAAGCTGTCGACACCCATGAGAATGAAACTGAGGATATCACTGATGCGGACAGCATTCGATCAAGTACACCAATAAATCCTGCAGCAAAGGCGCTGAGTCTTAATGCAGAAGATAGAATACCCCTGAAAGGCTGGAAGGTTGCTCTGCTAAGCCTTCCGGCAATCTGTGATATCTGTGGGACAACCCTCATGAATGTCGGCTTGCTCTTCGTTGTACCGTCAATTTATCAGATGACTAGAGGAGCTTTAGTGTTGTTTGTTGGCCTCTTCAGTGTTATATTTTTGAGAAGAACTTTATACCTGTTTCAATGGTTTGCGTTGGTTACTGTTGTCATCGGCGTGGGACTTGTTGGGCTAGCCGGAGCCATGTACAATGACCCCAAAGCTGCCCCATCTGCACTACTACTCATGAGAGAGACCGTCCATATCTTCATTCAAGAAGCCAGAACACCCGAGGCTCTGCGTGCTATTATCGGCGTCTTTCTCATCGCAGGAGCTCAAATCTTCACCGCTTCACAATTCGTTCTAGAAGAATATATTCTAGAGAAATATGCCTTGGAGCCTCTCAAGGTGGTTGGATGGGAAGGGCTATTTGGCTTCTTGGTCACGGTTGTCGGTATGATCGTCCTGCACCTGGCTATTGGGAGGACAGAAGCCGGCAGGTATGGATACTTTGACATCGTCGAAGGGTGGAGGGAGGTTACCCAATATAAGACTATAAGGGTATCCAGTATTTTGATTATGATTAGTATCGGGTAAGTGGTTCTGAGTCTTGATTTTCCGTTACTTATACTTCTTAGTGGATTCAACTTCTTCGGATTGTCAGTCACGAGGACCGTGAGCGCGACAGCGAGATCGACAATCGACACGTGCAGGACATTGTTCATTTGGATTGTCTCCCTCTTTCTTGGATGGGAAAGCTTCAAGTGGTTACAAGTTCTCGGCTTTGTTTTATTAGTTTATGGTACCTTTCTCTTCAACGGTCTTGTTCAACCACCACTTCGACAGTGTGTGGTAGGCGATGTTGAGGAACTGCTCCCCGAAGAGCCAATAGAACATCAGTAGTAAATGTATAAATAGGAACTATGTAAAATATCCGCTTAACTAAGCTATGTCGGAAAATAGAGTCAATAGCATATAACTAAGAGTTGAGATGTTGTCATTTACTTTGCCAATGACTGACTCCATCGTCGCCCCAAGCAAAATTAAGAATCAGTGGTGCCTTTAGAACCCCGAACAAGAACTCCATTAGCTGTTTTGGTTTTCTTAGACGGTGGTGCCACCAAATAGTACATCTTAGCTTCGAGAACACAGGGTTACTCACTCTAATGGATGCCAAGTCTGGAAAGTGAGATTGTTGAGGTGCCTCGTCAAAGGCCAAAATAGTGGCTGAGGGCTGGCACGTCTCTCCATGGCGCATCTATCGTTTTCCCAGTATAGTATAGTAACTCCCTTGGAAGGGCGAAACGAATTTCACGAATCAGATAACACCCTACCTTATGCATCGCACCGTACAGTATGTATCTCGGCCTGAGATGGTTGTTACAATTGCGTTCTTTCTTCTCCTGATACTCCGCACGTCGCACTGACTTCGTACATACTCACCCGCCGTCAGTCTTCAGCCGCCTCAGCCACGAGCAGTTTCTGTACTACTGGTCTTAACTTTAGCCGTGTGTGAGGCGTTTCGTTCGGTGGGAAAAACGGTGTGGACCACCACGTGAAACGCTGCTTACTGTGCTCTGTGTGGAATTCCTTATCCATCTTTCTGTGCGGTGAGAGCATTTGTACGAGATACGCGTACATCGGACTTATTGACCAGGAGTCAGGTCAAGTCAGGTCGAGTCGGGTCAGCACAAGTTGGGAAGTACCTAGGTAATTGACACCTTCGATCATGCTCCCACGTCACCGTTATGCGCGAGTTCGCAACTCCTGCCATCCAGAGCCCTGAGGCTGGGAGATCAGCAGATACGAGGGAAAAGCCATGCGTGGATGGTGCGGCCCTGCGGCCAAGTTACTCGTACTCTGCTCCATGTTACCGTCTTCCAGCCCTTGCAAGCGGCGTCGTGGTTGCTCGCCTCTTCGCCTCTTCCTCGAATGGGTTGAGCCGCACCGCTGCAAAGGTAAATATCCATAACTGGGGCGCTGCCCTTTTGGAGCCGGAGACGGGTCGATGGCGAATTGATTGGTGGGGCATGGCCAAATCCGTGAGCCTGCAGATTATTGGATTCCTTCGACAGGGTTTACACCAGTGACAGAGGGAGAGGAGAAGAGAGGGGAGAGTATTGTCGAGTAGAGTAGCGTACTCGGTAGGGCCCTGTGGTTAGCCCCGAAGAGAGGAATTGATTGTGGATCAGGTTGAGGCTGGAATGGACTCTACCGGATTGGCTGACCATCGGTAATATATTGATATTGTATCACCTCATTAGTGTATGCGGTGCAGCGTTGAAAATCCTGCTGGGCCCCGAATCCTGTATGGCACGGCAATCTTTGAGCCTCCCCTTAAGGTTACAGTGAAGACTGACGCTGTGCTCTGTGCATCTCACGCCGCCTTTCTTGCCCGTGCGTGGAAGGTATGGATGACATGGGAAATAAGAAAAGAGGGGAAGGGGGGTGTAAGGCTTATGATATGCATACTGTTTCGTTCTTACCGTGCAGTAACTCGTGATGGATATAGTAATGATATATTGACCGTGCCGACCTTACCTACACATGAGTGTCTCGGTACCAGTATTTGGTTCTCGCGGCCTGATTTCAGCCTCAAAAGATGTTGGGAAGTCCGAGACGGTGCTGCACAGGATATGGTAGTACAGGATCCATTGTAGTAAGTCCAGTCCGACGGTACTCACCAATGATTCGAAGAGAAAAAATTAATTCCTTCCTGCATCTGCAATATGCGCCCGCGCATGCCATGGTCGTGTCATGCGGAATGGCGGTCCAACGTATTTGTCCCGTCTGGGTCGAGAAGGCGGTAATAGGAGGGAATAATGAGGCTGTGCTGCGTCGATGAACCAAGAGGAGGAGGAAATCAAGAAGGATGGGCATGGATATGATCAGCACAATTCCGTACTACTCCCGAACACAGCCAACGGTCAACGGCTGCGAAACGGTATTGTACGTTATTGTACGTTATTGCACTGTCCTGTACGACAGGAGCAGTATTGCATATTTGTTGATTCATATTCATATTCATATTCCTAGCCGTCATTCGGTAGTCATTGAGGTTCGGATTTAAGAATACGATTCGATATCAATCGCGGCTGAGCTGTGCCTGCTGGGTTGAGCTGAGAACGAAACTTGTGACTGAGGCTAAGATCAAGACCACGACGAAGACAGGACTAGAGAATTAGGGATGAAATGTGCTACGCAGAGGCCAGCGTAAAGAGCAAGTTCCAAGTTCAAGTCCAAGAGCCCTACACCGTGCTGCCTGCCTATGTGGCACTCTACAGTACTACTCTGTACCGTTGGTACATCGCACGGCCCACGTACGGTGGTGATGCTAGACTCTGTTCTGTATAGTACAACATAATACAATACAATACAGTACAATAAAATAAATATACTTACTACACAACGAATGAACTTGTCGCTGGCAGCATCACTACTCCGTATCACCGGGCTTGTATCGAGGACTTCTCCTAACATTTCCTCTTCCCATCCTCTCCCGTCCCATCGAGTCCCATCTATATCTCCCATCTTTCATCCTATCCTATCCTATCCCATCCCATCCCATGCCTCGCCATGCCATGCCATGCCATTCTGCGCCTGGTGCCAGCGCCAATTCCCTCCCCCCCTTCACCTCCCCCAAATTCCCTAATCTCCTATCCCTCCCCTCCCCTCCCCTCCCTCTTCTGCCAGCCCACGACCGTGTGGCACTGGGAAGGATATGGATGTAGATATGGATGTGAATATGGATATGGATATGGATATGGATAAGACTAAGGCTAAGGCTAAGGCTAAGGCTAAGGCTAAGGCTGAAGCTAGGGCTAATGCTACTGTACAGTACACAACGGTCTGAGACGGTACGAGTACGGTATGGTACTGCACTGTTACTGTAACTGTAATTTACTGTACTGTTACTGTCCTCTCCTTTCCTAAGCAATAGCATGGCATGGCCACACTCACACTACTTCGCCCTGGTCCCATCCACCCAATGTTATTTGTCGAGCCGGCCGTCTCCGCCTCCGAAAGTCTGGGTCAGTCCCACGAAGAATACTCTGTAATGCCGAGCACTGATACGGATGCGGTACCGTGATATACTGTAATACCGGAGTCCCTCTCCCCTAGCTAGAATGTCTATCGCCTATCCAGTTCCAATACTGTCATATCATGTACAGTACTACTGTACTCCGTATTGTACATGCAGTAGTAGTGTAGTAGTACTGTGCCGTGCTCTACTGTAAGTTTATTCCGCTGTCTGTGAGGGCTCTAATTGTCTAGCTTTCGAGTGCCCTGACCTAGTCTTCTTCGGCCGACGATTCGCTTATCACTCCCTTAAACTCTCTCGCTCGCGCACTCGCATTCTCACTCTCACACTCACACTCACGCTCACACTCCTCCCACTCATACTCATACTCCCACTCCTCCTTCCCATCCCCCTCCCCTCCCCTCCCACTCCCACTCCCAGCCTCCTCACCCTTATTCTGGGCGGGCTGGACGGGGCGTGGACTGGACCGCAAGTTCCAGTCCACCTATATCGTACAGCATCGTAGTATTCTTGACCAAGTTGCCAGTGCCTGCTTCCTACCCACACTGCTGTCGGTGTCGGTCTGTGTGAAGAATTCTGGCCGTGACTGTTCCCCCGCCTTTTTCTGCCTTGCCTTGCAGGTGTCTCTTCCGCCTGTCTGTTTGGCTTTCTCTTTCTCTGTCTCTCTGCCTCTCGCCTTCTCTCTTTTTTATTTTCTCCCTCACACTTACTTCCTCCCTCCCTCTCTTTCTCTCGAATCTTCTTCTTCCTCCCATCAAATATTTGTCCTCCCTCATCCCTTCTCGCCACACCCGATTTCCCCTACATATCGCCAACTGTTTCTGTATATTCTGGCTCGACTTCCCCACCCAAAACCTCCCCCCCCGGCGCAATCCCTCTCCCACCCTGACTCGTCTTTCGTACAAGTACAGGATCGTCCTGGACGTTGTTCCCTCTGCCTCCCCTGCTTTCGCCGCATGGTCCTTCTGGCTAGACTGGCTATGTTGTGATTACCCGCTTCGGGCGCTACCCCAGTCACCTCACCTCACCTCACCAGTGTCACTTGGGGCCTCCGAGGATGATTTGAGCAATGCCAGCTCCTCCCGCCGCCGACGACGACGTATACGATTCGGACGATGTTGGACTGCGCAATTCTCCTCCTCTCAGGCCAATGAAAGTCAACCTGCAACCATCGCCGAGTCCGCCCCCGGCTGTTCCTCTCCCTCAGGTCAGTCCCGACTCCAGTCCGGATCGCAAAGGCTCGAGTCGACCAAAGTACCGACCAAGCCAAGGCGATGCGGTACTAGTCTCTTTCATGGGAAGCGGACAACATTCTGACGTTGCGCGCGACGCGGGTAACAAACCTCTGGCTTCCGACCCTGAAGAGGCGGAGGAGCCTGTGAAGGGAACCGAAGTGGAAATTATGAGGGTGGAAGAGCGCGTGTGCACAGAAGATACCACTCCCGAGAACGATGGAATCGATCTGGCGGCGCTGGCCGTGGACGCTTTACGGCAGACCGCGAATGTTAGTATCAATATCACTTTGGAACCAGCACAGAAGAGTGCCACATATGACCACACCGTATCGCATGCGGATGCGCAACCGATCGAGGGAGAGCCGATGGAGGGCTTGAAGCAAACGATCCCTTCGATAAAAACTATATATGCGGATGGGTCGGGTGCTCAATCCTCAGCTGATCCATCAATCAAGCTGGAACTGGGAGCTACGCCAGTTGTTGTGGGAGAGTTGCCACCTATCCGACAGCACTCACCGCAATCGAGTCTAGTAAATGGAAATGGCACCGGTCAAATCACCTTACCATCTATCTCCGACCAGCTTGGAGATATCAATCATCTCGCAGAACCCAATGCGACTGCCGAGTCGGTCTTTTCACAATCTCCTCCCGCAAGGGGGCCTCCCCCACGATTTTCCGCTGTGCCAGGCCATGGCTCTCCGCCAAAATCTCCAAATGATACCTTCCGTCGAGAGTTACCGTCACCTGGCCGCGGTCACTTTTATTTTAATACCAACAGCCATCGCAGGCCTTCTCAAACCGATGGCCCTCAATATTCGAGCGCTGGTGATTACAGTAGTAGCAATACAGAAACTCCGAGCACAGATCAGTCAGGGTCAACTCCTGCAACATTAGCCATCGATCGTATGAGCATTGATGGCATCACGAACCCACAGATTGGGGGCTTCCAGTGCAACTATCCTGGTTGTACTGCTCAAGCCTTTCAGACACAGGTGAGTTGAGCTGGTGGGAACAGTCCTGTGAGGAATGTCTTAGGCCCTAATTGCTATATAGTACCTCTTAAACTCTCATGCCAACGTTCACTCGTCCAACCGACCACATTATTGTAGTGTTAAAGGCTGCCCTAGAAGTGAAGGTGGGAAAGGTTTTAAGAGGAAGAACGAGATGATTAGGCATGGACTGGTCCATGACTCGCCAGGCTATGTGTGCCCATTCTGCCCAGATAGAGAGCACAAATATCCAAGGCCAGACAATCTTCAAAGGTATCTGAATAAAATCCCCGCTCTCCCAGAACCCCCCCGACTAAAAATAATTAGACACGTAAGGGTACATCACGTGGATAAAGACAAAGACGATCCAAAACTTAGGGAAGTCTTGTCTCAACGACCCGAAGGGCCAAGTAGAGGGAGACGACGTAGAGGAGGAACGTCATGACGTTTTCGATGCTACTTAATACCTACTGTCTCGGTTGCAGCAGTGAGGGGCTGCCACCGAAAATCTCTGCAGCAGAAAGAGTCTGCAGGCTACAAAAGCATTTCCGTCGGGCTATCACTGTTTCAGAGAAAATATACGGGAGCATGGCTGGTTTTGCCTTGCTGGTTTGTGAAATATGGAATGGCGTTATGAGTGGCTGGTGTCTTGGCGAAGTCATTTGATGAGCTATGACCAATGGAGTACGGAGCACGGTGGTCACGATACCAGAGGATGTTGCTTTCATTAGCGTGGCAGCTTGGAGAAAATTCAAGTTGAATCTCAACCAACTCTCGTTGACTTGAGCGATAAATTTTATGTATTTTTCTCGGATTTGTGTCGATATTTGCTAGTCACACAAAAACCCATTTCCGTACCTTGGTTGGTATCATGACATCTCGTTCTTGAAGTCTTCATCCATCTCCTACCCCCCAGAGACCGACCGTTATGCGGCTGTCACTCAGTACCTCAATATCCACGTCATCGAGGCCACTCCTCCCACCAAGACGTTCTACAACCATCCAGAGTCCGCCTTGATTGCCCATCTCTGGGTTCAAATCAAGATCCGGCGTCCGAATACCCATATGGGCATCGCTAAACTCCCCATTTTCGGATACTTCAAGGACTGTCTTGTTCGGCCCTTGGCCTCTCTCTATTGACATCTTCAGCAGGGGGCGCGACCTTACAGGTTGGGGAAATCTTCCAGGTGTTCCGTATCTAGCAACTACCCTCAACCTTGTCATTCTAGAGACTGACAGAGGGGCTAGCATCCTATCAATTCCTTCCTGAAATACCAAAGGAGGTAACCGTAGGCTAAGCCGGCCCGCCGTTTCTCCCAAAATAGGCCTAACCTCACATGGAACCATAGAACTCACTCGTAGGGTGAAATTTCCAATCTGCCCCGCTTCAAAAGTCGAGCAAACTATGGTGTATTTACCTGGAGCAACATCATGGATTGATGTCAGGGCGCAGCCTCGTCGATAGTCGCCTGAACCTCCAACAATATCTTTTGAGGTTACGACCGTGACGCGCTCTCCTCCAGCCCAGACCATCTTTACGTGAATAGCGAGTTCTTCCTGTTCCGTCTCGAGAATAAGGAGGATGGTTGTGATCGATGGTACAGAGATACTAAATTGTGGGTTAATGGGATAAGAAGGGGCACTGGCGTTCCCACCAGCTGTGCGGACGTTCCACGATCCTGTATGGGTTGTATGGTTGGAAAAATTGTCCATTGCAGGCTCGACGTTGAGAAGGGACTGTGAGAAGAATGAAAGGGTGAAAGAGTATTTTGGAAGGGGAAGACCATGCTGAGCAACGACGATTGTGTACGACGTCGATGGTGCAACTTCTAATCGAACGAGAGTTTGTGGCGAGTCAACATAGGCTCCACGATGCAGCGCATCATCACTTAAGTAAACCCTATGACCGTCCGCTTTGAATACATATAAACTAATAAAGCCGAGAGTATTCGATGTGGCCGATAATTTTTTTGGTTTATTTTTCATGAGTTCATGTTCCTCTATGGCGAAGTGACGACTGAGTAGTACCCATACCATTCCCTTGCTAGCTGACATCATTTTATACTGAGGATTATGTGCAAACAATCCTGGACTTTGAGTTTTTGGAATAGTCCATGAAAAATGGTGGTCTTCCCTTTTTTTGAACAGTCCTGGGTTCCAATTTAGGTAAAGAGATTCGAAATATTGTGTCACATTATCGAATGTCATCCAAAATGTGCCAGGCGGTATTGTCGTCTTGGCAGGGAGTGCTTCTAGAAGTTGCCGCGTCCATGGTTCAGTAGATGACCCTTCTCGACTTAAATGCGAACCTTTCCAGATGGTTCCGTCACACCAAGGATTCTTGATCAACACGAATCGTTGGGTTCCAATCTCCTTCAAATCTAAGATAGCATAGTCATGCTTCCCCACGAGACCTAATTCCTTTTCTTCTGTCCGGGTTAACTTGCTCGTGCCAAGAGTAATCATAACATCTCCATAGCCGAACGAACTGTTGATGCGAGTCCAAAGTTTATCAGGCTGTAAATCGTCACTGGCATCAGATATCAGCATATGTTCCAGTATTAGTCTGTGAATTGAAGCAACCTCTGTAGAAATATTTGCTCAGGTATCCACCCTGTCAGCACCCACAGATCGGTACCAGAGTTTGAGCCTGGGAAGTCGTATCCACCTCTAACTTTCAGATAAGCCTTTTCGATTAATGCAGGCCAGAGTAACTGAGGATTGTTCCGATCAATAACATGTAAGCTACGTCCTGTAGTCGACATAGGAAGGCGGTCATCAATTGTGACCTTTCTAAAGCAACCATTGAAGTGTAGGCGTAAAACGTATCTTCCATTCTTTGATACTCGAGGCTGTGCGTTTATTCTGTCATACGGATGAATTATCGATGCCAGTATCTAATAATGGCCTTCAGTAATTGCGGTAACGGAAAGAGCACTGGCAGTATACCAAACCGTGCCCCTTTTGAGCACGTGCCGTCCCCGCGCAAAGACTAGCTACAACCGAACAATCTGTGGTAATATCTTGTACCAAATCAATGTCATTCGTGGCAACCATTAAAGTATGTTCGTCTGCCAGGCTCTGTCCATTGCCCCCAGATGCCGAAGAAGACAATTCGCTTGGCCTCTTCCAGCCAGCAAAGATTTCTCTCTGTGCATCCGAGAGTTTCAAGTCAGCAGACTCACTGTCAAGATCAGCAAATAATTCAAAAATTGAAAAGATGAAAATTTACATGTAAAGTAGCGACCCACGAATGGTTTGCTCGAAAAGGCCATCCTTTGGGTCATCGGTCCACGGAGGGAAAGTGAAGCCGTGAAGGCTCGAGCCCTCCTGTAATATAGCGTCCTCTCGTTCTGTAACAGCTCTCTTAGATATCGGGGCTTTGAGTGATAATTGTTGCTCTGCCACTGGGACCCAGCTCGCTGTATGCTTAATATCCTCTGCATGGGTAAGGAGCTGGTCGCACTTGCTTCGAAGCCTTGCTCTCTCACGATCATTGCTCACAAGTTTGGCGGCTTTCATATACAACTCAGCGGCAAGAATGGCATTTTTCAAGGCCTCTTCTTTCGTAGTAGATCTTTCTACCTTGGATTCTGCTTCCTTCCATCGAATAAGCTCCGCGAAGGTAATTTGCTAGACGATAGACGAAAGGGGACTCACTTGGGCTTCAACCTCCATTCTCAGCGAGTCCAGTTTGCATGGTACAGACGGTATTGAAATTTAAATTGAATCCAAAGATAGAGGAAAAGAAATAAACCTAGACAAAAATATAGAAAGAGAGGCAACAAGGCCAAGTTTACGAACTAGGAGTTACAAAGTAGTCGATAGGTTAAGGACAGGGAATAAAAACAGTTACGATGTAAACGTAGGATAAGGCTGAAACCAAGGCCACGACCACCGGCACGCCTGGCTCACGCTTTAGCGGCTCGGAGCCTGAGGTTTGGCGGTCAACTTAGCCAGCCTCGCTTTCGCATGCGTCCAGGCCGAGTGAGTTCAGGGCCGAGGTTAAAGCAATCTGCAATCTATAGAATGAGCCGTAAATCCCTTACAGTACCACGTCGATATCTGCATTTACATCCAAACAGTCATAAACATTTCACAATCTCAAACTCGCCCCGCCTCTCGTTCACCTCTTGCCTCAATTCCTAATATATCGTATTCAGCTCACCTCTATCTTCTGGGTTCGGACAACCCTCCCTTGACTTATCTTGACCTTCACTTCATACTAAGGTAGAGATTCCTATGAAGCGTTTATCTTGAATTCATTCTGCCCCTTAACCTATCTTTCTCGCGGGCCCCACGTGTTTTGAAACAAAAACATTAATAATACAAGGTCATCCCTCAGGGTCTATTCTATCAAATGGCTGGGCAATCGAAAGAGGCCAAGATACCACCTTGGGGTTTAGCAGTCGCTGGAGCGACTGGCGCCGTCATTGCCAATGCAATTGTATATCCATTAGACATGTGAGTGCCTATCTTTAAATCCCTCACCAAGCTATTTCTACTACCCATAAGCCTTGTGCTGATCGATATATAACTCTACAGAGTCAAGACTCGACTTCAAGTCCAAGTTAAACGAAAGCCAACGGACCCTGTCTTGACGGGTGCTGACGCAGCACACTATACATCCACGTGGGATGCGATCTCAAAAATTGTTGCTGATGATGGCGTAATTGGACTCTATGCTGGAATACATGGCTCCCTCATTGGCGTGGCCTCTACAAATTTTGCCTACTTTTACTGGTATTCTGTCGTTCGAACACTTTATCTGTCTTCTCAAAAAGTGCCTGCGCCTCCAAGCACCGTAGTGGAACTATCTCTTGGGGCAATTGCTGGAGCCATCGCCCAAATCTTTACAATCCCCGTGGCTGTAATCACTACTCGTCAACAGACCCAAGGAAAAGGCGAAAAAAAAGGTATGGTTGATACCGCAAAGGAGGTCATCAACAGCGAAGATGGATGGACAGGCCTCTGGAGAGGCCTGAAGGCTAGCTTAGTGCTAGTCGTTAACCCGGCAATTACTTATGGAGCATATCAAAGGTTAAGAGAGATTCTTTTCCCAGGCAAAGTCAACCTAAGACCTTGGGAAGCGTTTTGTGAGTCTGTATCTTCTCATTGACTGCTCGATGACTGACTCTGCTTTACCGAAGTGCTCGGGGCCATGTCGAAGTCTCTAGCAACTATTGCAACACAACCCCTCATCGTTGCTAAAGTTGGACTTCAGTCAAAACCTCCCCCATCCAGACAAGGTAAACCATTTAAAGGCTTCATTGAGGTAATGCAATTCATTGTTGAACATGAAGGATTACTCGGCCTCTTCAAGGGCATTGCTCCACAGATATCAAAGGGTATCATCGTGCAAGGGCTGCTCATGATGACTAAAGAAAGGTACGCAGTATTTTGCTTAGACACCTCACACAGCGTTGTTCTAATCAGAAATAGAATGGAGCTCCTTTTCATCCTTCTTTTCCGCTATTTGCGGAATATTAAAAGCCAGCAGCTCCAGAAAGCCGCTGACTTGGCTGCGGCCACAGCAAAGAATGCTTTACCCATCGTCACGAAGTAAATGTCATATTTTTAGATTAGACTCTTTCACTTCTCTAGTACACTTGATAGGATGGGTACCCTGACTTGTAGACCTGGCATGGAGTTCTATTTTGTATATATGCCCGTAATGAGGAGCAGAATAATCCACATTATAAACGATCTGAATATTGGATTGAGTATTTAAGAAAATTCCGTGATACTTCAATATTCTTCCACAAATTTATATACCAACAGTCACTACTGTGCCTGTCCCCCTCAAATACTCTACCAGCCCTGATCTGATAGATTGTCACGTGCGAGATCGCGCCACCTTAATTTTACTCGCTTAGCCTCGAAATTCCCACAAAGCGGCAAACAGAGAAATCTACCTCACAAGAATCAAGTCACAGAATTGAAGACTGATTTGACAGTAGTCGCAATGGCGAGTATGTTCTTTCTAGATTCGCTCTATTGCGTATAGAACTAACTTTGCACTTCTTCAGAATCCAAGAACTCGTCCCAACACAATCAGTCGAAGAAGGCTCACCGAAATGGGTAGGTTTTCAAAACGAAGCGCTCTATTCTCCTCGATCCAGTGTACCTTTGAATCGTATTAACATACTACTTATCGTCCAGTATCAAGAAACCAAAGACGTCGAGATACCCATCCCTGAATGGTACCGATCCAAAGTTCCGAAGAAACCATAGACATGCTCTACACGGGACTATGAAGGCCTTGGTTAGTTTTTCATCATTCATAGCCTACATATCCAGGACAAGTACTAATTACTATGATAACAGAAGGAATTAAAGGAGGGAAAGCGGGAGACTGCATGAAGATGATGCTAAAGGTTTCTTTCTCTAGGATGGGTTTGTGATATCTGTTTTGGCCGGGAAAATCAGCATTTGCAGCGTAGGGCTTTCGGTGATAAATTCCAAGACTCAGAGGTCCACACGAGCCAACATCATACCAATCTATATGATCCCCGAATCGATCATTCAAGTATCTTGAAGTACGTGACGAACAGCAGCAAGGCATTTGTGTGTACAGCTTTACGAGCTCTTTCCATGCTCATCAGCTGAAGGTTAATATCTTCGTGCCAAGATTTATCATCTGGACCCTTTCATTACCAAACACCTTTCCTCCAATCTATGGGCAATGGTGCATGAAGATGGGTTACATACTATTTCGTAAGATTGCCGACTCGTTCAACTTGTCATAAGAGACTTGAGAGTTAGATTTTTATAAGCATGCCAATTTGAAAATTATCTTCTCAGGTTCATTTAGAACGTGATTTCTCAGCTGACAAACGCCTTGGAAGGTGTCTATTTCCAGTGTTGAATTCGACGAATTTCACTTAGGTGCAACTTCATCGATAGGTAAAGCTGCAGCAGTTGTTAATATTCCCTCCCAGTTAACACAGTTCACATCTTCCCTATTTAGACGGATCATGTCACACCTGTTATAACGGCTAGCACCAAAACATGTCACAAAATTCGGCATTGTTGATAATTTTATTCTCGTGTAGCTTTATTTTGGCAGTAATATCCTCTGTGTACACTAGCAGAATGAAATGCTTGCAGGACTCTTTTTCGGGTGAGGATGAACCAACCCGCTTTAGGATTCGCTACAGTAGTGCCACTGGCTGGTTGTCAGCTTTCTTTCAGCACGACCAGTATCGTTTCGTCTTGTCCTCTGTTGCCCAAATCCATCGCTGGTCGCCCTTTGTTTTCCCTCTTCTGTTGTAAGTCCTACCTATGCATATTGGGACCTGTCATTTAGCTGTACGCTCGATTCAACTAGGCTTTGTGTTTTCTGGCGAGAAGCATACCTTCTTTGACCAAAGCTGGCTTAAACGCTGACTCTGTCCTGACCTGTCCAGACGCTCTGGCAGCAGGAACTGCCTCGAGGGGTCTTCAAATCTTTTCCATAATCAAACTCGAAGCCACAACCTGTCTGCGATCGACCAGGCCTCTCATTTAGAGTTCCCGTCGTTCTATATTTGGTTCACAACGAGTGCGATCATCTAAAACATCCAGGCATTGAAAGGGGTCCTGGAATCTCATCGTTGCGAAACACAGGTTCTTCTTCACGGGCCACCAGCTGCCCTAAGGGTGCAGTAATCTTCGTTGGATTATTGTTGTCGCTGGTGCATTGACGTTATTCGACTAGGCATTAGATCTGAAGCTTCGTTTCACATTTCTTAAATCCCGAGACAACTTTCAAAGACAACATCTCTCCAGCCTCAGCCTCTCAGCTTCCACGACTATGCTCAACATGTCTGCCATCGGCAATCGAAATAGTACACCGGTTGAGTCGAATAGTACCTCCTCTCTTCGACCACCTTCCTCTCGGGCCATAGGCTCCGGTCACCATCTTCGTGCGTCCGCGGACATGGCAGCATTTTCTACCTCGCCGTCTTCAAGCCGCATTCGACCTTCCTCCGATTTCTATGGTACTCAACAAGGTCAAGGTCAAGCAGGTTCGGAGAATGATGCATCGGACAAGATCGCTCAGCAGTGGATAGCGGACATAGATCAGTATGAGACAACTTTAGAAGAGATGGCAGCTGCAACGCTGGACCAGGACTTCAAAGATGAGCTCAGCGCTATCGAGCAATGGTTTAGGGTCCTAAGTGAAGCCGAGCGTACTGCTGCCCTGTATGCCCTTCTTCAGCAAACAACTCAGGTGCAGATAAGATTTTTCATCCAGGTTCTCCAACAAATGGGAAAGAATCATCCAATGTCTGGAGTATTATCCCCGGCAAATTTTGATAAAGGTATGTGGCTTATACCCTAGCTATATTCCAACTAACAGTTCTCAGATCCAATGTCAAATCGACTCAGCGATGCAATGAACAAGCTAAGTGTTGACGGCTCGAGGAACTCTCTAGCCCGCCCTTCAGCTCCGCCATCGGCGAAGAGGCACTCGGGGCTTGATCCATCTACAATCAACGCCATGTTTCCAGATGCTGCAGCTGCAATTGCCACAGAGAAGGCAAAATTTACCCAACAAACTGGAAACCCTCCCTCCTCTAATCGAAACAGCGCCGCATACGATGCCCGTACCTCACTCACAGCACCAACCATTTCCGGCCCAGCGGATTCTACAGAGAATAATGGCATTCCACCTCCCTCCCCATGGGGTTCTCGTAACAATGACCAAATCTCCAGGCCTAAATCCTCTTCGGGACAAGCACCAATGGGGCAGTTCATCCAACCTCCTCCTTCTGCTGGGCTGCGCTCGCCAGTTGCACAGATGACAGGGAACTCGAATCTCCAAAATACTACAATCAATGCACCTGACAACCAAAATTCAGATCTACCATTATTGTCACCGTACAACGCTGGAAATGGAAATTGGGCTTCTATGGTAAATACGCCAATGGTCCCATCATTCAATACTGCAAGCAGCACAACACAAGCCGACATGGTTGCAAATGCTACTGCAATGAAACTTGCGGCCCTCTCAACAGTTAACAATCGATTCGCTTTGGATGACGTTCGCAAATATCGACGAGCAAGATCCAATGATGGGCAAGGATCCACTATGCAGGGACCACTATCTCCTGGACTTACAAATAATATGCCGGGAGCGAATGTTGTGATGATCAATGAACATGGGCAAGTACTAAGCAGGGAACAAATCATGGCTCTCCAGGCTCAACAAAATTCTACGTTCGCTGGTCGGAGATCTCGACCAAGCTCTCCCGGCTTAGCCATGCAAGCTGGCGGATTTGGCCAGTTGGGATTTGCCTCCCCGCAAAATAATGGATTCCTTGCAGCATACGATGGTTCGTCGCCAATTCTCAATAATGGTATGGGTACCCTTAACCTTCCTCAGTTTGGCCTGGGAGGGCACGAGGGTTATCTATCTGATCATAGTGATATGGTGAGGGGCCGTTCTCCGCGTGGTAGAAGGGGCAGCTCGAAGCCCCCCGAGGATCCTACTGACCCCAGCCTTCTCCAAGACATCCCTAGCTGGCTGAGAAGTCTGAGGCTCCACAAATATACGGACAATCTCAAGGACATGAATTGGACTGAATTGGTGGAGCTGGATGAGAAAGCTTTGGAAGAACGAGGTGTGAATGCTTTAGGAGCACGACGAAAAATGCTTAAAGTCTTTGAGCAAGTCAAAGGTATTGTTAATCATTTGGTTCATTATTATACAGTCACTAATTCCCATTAAGAAGCCAAAGCAGAGGGGAAACTCGCGTGACCTATTATCTCGACTACTAGCTAATAATCTTTGTGACTGCATCATACGAAGGGCTGAACAATGGTTGTCTCCGTCCTGCTGAGAGCAGAAAATAGGTATCAATGCTTGACGGCTGCGGGCTCTCTGACTGGGTAAATGGAAAACCGCATATAATGTTGCATACCTTACTTACATTTGGAATGATTTGTGTTGTACAATACGCTCATCTCAGCGCTTCTCTAGCAAAGAATTGGAAAGAATGAAATATCGACTGACGTATCACATCACACTGCAATTTGTTGTATTTTGTTTGGGCAGACTCCTCAACTGAATCTGATTTCTTGAACAACTTCCAGTGCACATTGTCCCAAGGGATACGTTACAAAGTAAATATATCATGTGCATATATAAATTCTGGCCTTTTTCCCAACTGGCTAGAGGAGAGACGTCAAAATAAAACGAACGAGTCTCGCCGACCCCTGCCAAAAAAAAATTTAACCGAGGCTTTTGTCAAATGTTCTGAAACCCATTTGACAGCCTTACGCTAGCGTCTCGACGTTTAACTTTTAACTAACTACAAGCGCCTTGAAACCTAAGAACAATTCTGATTTCACCGAGCATCTCATTTTCACTTCGACTTCCTGTAGGCGCCAAATGGTAGACAGATTATCTCTGTTCATCGCCATCTTGATCCTAGTACTAACCCAGGATGATCCTTTCAAGTCGCTCTAGTAAACAATGGCTTATTTTGACTCACAAAGCCAGTATCCTGATCCCGAGCTCAGCCAATTACAGAACGCGGCTTGGAATAGCCATGGGCATTTTCAGCATATGAGCAGAGAGGAAAACCATGTATATGATATCGGTCATAGCGATCCACCTCTTGATTCTTATGGATTGGATCTTGATAATATTTCCACTCAGAATACTATACCCGATGATCAGGTCCTCACGACATCACAAGTCAGATCCGAGTCCGTTAATATGGAGAATGAACAAAGACTCAATAGCAGAGAACAGTTGGAATTTGACTGGCTGGAGGAGGCAGAGATTAGGTGAGCCTACCCCTGTGTTTTCTTTTCTTTTTTTCTATCCAACTAAAATATTCAGCGGAGACAATATATCAGATGCTAGCTCTGACTATCAAGAATTCCATGCAGGAATTGCAAAATACAATAATGAGGTTTTCAAGTTAAGATCTCTCACCAACCATGAAAATGACGGTCGGCACTTTGATCTCCCAGCTCTGCTACACGGTGACGTCAATGACATCCGACGCCACCATATACGGCAGAAGATAGGGAGGTCACATCGTAAGGGTCCGCACCGCGGCCCTAGGAGAGCAGCAGAGCCTACAGGCGATATCAAATTACGGCTATCTCAGGCTTCGAACGCCTTTCTTAAAGAGGACTACGGGGAGGCTGGGCGTATCATCTCGGAGATCATTCGTATCAACGCAGAGACCCACGAAGCCTGGACTCTACTGGCTGCCATTTTTAAAGAACAGCAAGACATCGACAATGCCGTAAAATCTCTCACATATGCAGCACATCTTCGACCTAAGCATGTTGCTTCGTGGCTTAGTGCGGCAGATTGTGCTCTTAACGATACGGGGGCACTTCGACCTAAATATCTAATAAACGCTCAATTCTGCTATGGTGCAGCAATACGAGCAGATCCAAATAATCTAGAAGCCCGTTTTGGGAAAGCTGCCGTCTGTGCCGAGCGTGGGAAGCTCAAAGTAGCAATTTCAGAGTATAAGATGATCCTTTCTCACCGCCCTCATGACACAGATATTCTTCGTAGGATAGCTGAGCTCTCTATTGATGAAGGCGAGGTTCAGCCTGCTATTGATCTGTACAAGACAAGCATTTTCCATCACAGGTCGCTGAACAGCAATCTCGAATCTACTTTTGACTGGACTGATGCTGATGTGTACATTACCCTATTCGAGTATTCTGGTCGATATGAGACTGCAATATCTGAATTGAAGTCTGTTGCTCGTTGGTTATTGGGCCGCTCCCTCGAGACTTTCTGGAATGAGGTCACCAGTGATGACCGTGAATGGGACGTCGATAATTTCAGAAGAGCCCAAGTTCCCTTATTCGATGTTGGAAGATTTACCCTAAGCACTTACGGCAGTGGTCTCCCACTCGAATTTCGAGTAAAGCTTGGATTATACCGTCTACACTTAAACCAAAAACAGGAGGCAATGGCAGGTACTCCACTTTGGACATTAATTCAACTTACTGATAAGGATTACAGCTTCATTTAAACTTCTTAGACCCTTTAGAAGAGTCCGGGGAGCGGAAAATCCTTCAATATTCACATCTTTTTCGCCAAGCCGCTGATCACCTTTATGAGACTGGGCACTATCATGATGCCCTACTTTTCTACCATCCGCTTAGACAGATACCTGACCATGTAGAACCATTGACCTTGTTCCGGATGGGGAAATGCTATGTCCATGAGGGAAGTGGTCAACAGGCAGAGGAATATTTTCAGGCTGTCATCCAACTAGATAGTGGTGACATTGACGCCCGCATGGAATTGGCAAAGATGTATGAACAGGCTGACAAACCAGAACAGGCGTTTAATTATATCAATGAGGTTATGTTTCTCAGAAGAAGCCAAACGTCGTTTGGCTCCATGAAAGCGACCAAGAATCCTAGAGACTCTTCCTCAGCAGGGGTGACCGGTATATCTCATAAATCCGCAAAATATAGCCCTCAGCGGGACAAAGAGAGCGCTATCCATCCAGAAGAGGTTTCTAGAGCGGAACATCTTAAAAACCAATATCATATATTGAAACGAGAGCGCGACGGTATGAGAGCCGGGGATGCTCTTTCAAACCAGGCATGGATGGATGCTGCTAGGGATCTGACCAACGACTTTAGGGGTTTTAAAACTTTTTATCCTTGGGACAAATATCTTCGATTTCTTGGGTACTCTGGTGATGCTCGTGTACAGGCAGAAACCCCTTTAGACTCAGACTTGACTGCTATGGCCGATCGTCTATCTCGCAGTATGAGAATTCCCTATACTTGTTTCTAGTAGCAAGCTGACTTTTTAGATTTGGGAGCGGAGATCTCAGACCGGAGCAGAGCACCGCATATAGAAGTCCCAGAAGATTACAGAGGCATATCTTTCAGTACTTGGCTGGATACATTCTTGGAATATGCACTATGTCTTGCTCGTGACGGGAAAGCTCGAGAGTCATACGAAATTTGCGAATCCGCGAAAGATGCGATTGTCTTTTACCATTCTAGAGAAGACATGTTTCTGATCCATGTATGCTGGTGCTGTATGTCTTCTCTTTTCCCTAAGCATGCAGTAGCTAATTCGTCGAAGTATGTGCATTAGTCTCAAACGATGAGGAAACCTGCGTGGCAACTGCTCGATTTTTTATGAAAGACTACCAGTTTACGACTGATTCTTATCGTATGTTTGCTGCTGTTACAAGAATTTGTCATTCTCCTGTCTCCTGGTACAGCTCGGGTCCTTCACAGAAGTATATTCTTCGGCAGATAAAGGCAATGGATTATGCACTAGTTGATGAATCCCGCCGAGAAAAATACTTCGCTGAAAAAGGCTCCTATTCCGCACAAGATGCGAATGGTCACCTTATTATTAACGGCGATTTGGATATTGCCCTTCTTATGCTGTACGGCCACATTCTCTTCACTGGCACAAGTTACGTATATGCCCTCAGTTAGTTCTGCCTTGTAGTGATTCCAGAGACTACTTACTAAACATTCCTAAGACTACTTTTTCCGAGCATACGCCTTAGATCAAAACAACCCTATAATCAATCTCAGCATTGGCCTTGCCTACATCCATCATGCTCTCAAACGCCAATCCGAAAATCGCCAGTACAATGTTCTCCAGGGTATTGCATTTATGCTTCGATACTATAACTCTCGTCTTCTTACAGATCGTACAGAAGAGAGACAGGAGGCCCACTTCAATATGGCAAGAACTTATCATATGTTAGGACTCGTACATCTTGCGACTCCCTTTTATCTCCGAGTTTTGGATGAGACGTCAAGGCCAGAGGAACAATTCCACCGCGAAGACTTGGTTATTGATGCCGCCTATAACTTGGCATCGATATATGTATTAGCAGGGAATGTAAAACTGGCAGAGAAGATAACTAGTAGGTGGCTTAGAATTTAAATAATAATGACTTTATTACGTCAGGTATATTTAGCTGTAGTATCACATCTGACCTAACTTGTAAAGTATACAACCCTCTTAAAGTCTTTAGATAGTTATATGTAGTATGGTATCCGTCTATACGACGAATCCATGGATTGGACGGTCATAGAGATGAACTCCATAGTCCAATTCGG